>JAJIBD010010701.1:0-29806 GCA_021461705.1 Cryptotis parvus | reverse complement strand
CTTTACAGCATACCTATCCACCCAGATGATCGGGAAAGGTTTGCATTTTCAGTCCCTTCCATTAATCATAAAGGTCCTTACGTAGGTTTCAGTGGACAGTATTGCCCTCAAGGAATGACTAATTCACCTACGATGTGTCAACACTTTGTTGATGAGGTTTTGCACCCATTCGTAAGCAAATTTCTAGGCATACATCATCCACTACATGGATGATATCCTGCTAGCTTCTGTGATAATTCCAGAGATCTCCAGAATTTATATAATGATAATGACAGTTTTACCAGAGGCTGGCTTACAAGTAGCCCCGAGAAAATCCAGATGCAGCCTCCATATGAATATTTGGGCTATGTCTTGACCGCACTACAGTGCCTCCAAAAGATCTCCATTAGTCAGAAAGGGCTCAAAACCTTGAATGATTTTCAAAAACTGCTGGGGGATACCAACTGGGTGCGCCCTCCCTTGGTATTCCTAACTGTGAGCTCAGTAACCTGTTCCACACCCTTGAAGGTGATCCTGCTTTAAATAGCCCAAGGCAGCTAACTCCTAAAGCTCAGAGGAATTAGATTTTTTCATGAATCGGTTTCAAAATCTTACCTCTCCAGATTTAACCCGGAGAAAAGGTATGGTTCTTGGTCTTCAACACTCCCGAGCTCCCAACTGCTGCTATAGCCCAATTATCTGGACCGTTAGAATGGGTTTACTTACATAACAAGCAGAATCGCACTGCTACACCTTACCTTGAGATGATAGCTAACCTTATAATTATGGGAAGATCAAGAACCCAAGTATTACTTGGACATGATCCCCATGTAATTGTACTACCTGGACCCTAAAAAGAAATTGAAGCTGTTTTACCACTCAGTGAAATCCTTCAGAGAGCTTTAGCAGATTTTTCAGGAGAAATATCTTATCATTACCCAGCTGGAAAAACCTGGGAATTTCTGAAAAGGACACCTTTTATAATTTCCACCATTGTCCGCTCCTCTCCCATTCCTGATGCTCCAGTGTATTATATTGATGGCTCCCTCATCAGGAAGGGGTGGAATTACAGGTCCTTCGCTGACCACTACTGTGCATACAAATTATAAATCTGCCCAACAAGTGGAACCCGGCCACCCTGATACATTTACTATCCCATATATCTGGCCCATGTAATGTGGTGAGTGATTCTGCATATGTAGTTGGTTTATTTCCTGAATTGTCACTGCTTCTTTAAATGCCCATAATCCTATAATTCAGGAGCTGCTCCATAAACTACAAGATCTCCTCCTAAATAGAACATTCCCTATATACATCTCCCCACATCCGTCTCACAGCCGACTCCCGGGCCAATGGTTCGAGGAAACGAAGCAGCAGATCTCTTGGCAGCACCAGTATTTAAACCAGCTGAGGAAGAGCACCAGACTCTAGCATACAAATGCCCGCCGCCTTCATGTACACCATGGCATCCCCATGGAGACAAGCTAGACAAATTGTCCGCGAACTGTCCTGTCTGTGCTCCTTTACATTGTACATCTCATGTAGCAGGAGCAAATCCCTCGAGGTTTACAGACAAAACCAATTGTGGCAGATGGATAATAACTCATACTAACTTATTTCCCAACAAACCTTTCCTTCATGTGGTCATCGATACATATTCCCGGTTCATATGGGCTGTTCCTATGACGCCTGAAAGAGCTAAATCTGTTTGTTCATTTTTACTCCAGTGCTTCCTCCGTCATGGGTATTCCCCATACCATAAAAACAGATAATGGTCCTTGCTTACACCAGCAAAACCTTCAAATCCTTTGCGAGGAATGGCAGATCAAAACATATTACAGGAATTCCATATAATCCACAAGGACAAGGAATAGTTGAACGTGCCCACAGAACACTTAAAACTCAGCTATTAAAGCAAACGAAAAAACAAGCATGCCTCCAATGGATTCTTTATCTTTAACATTATTCACCTTAAACTCCTTAAATATACCTCAAGGAGATCCCTATACCGCGGCTGAACGTCACTTTCAAGAAGATATGCAAACTCAAAAACAGTCAATTCACCTATCTGGGTGAAAATTGATGATAAATGGATTGCAGGTCACCTCCTCATTCGGGAAGAGGCTGTGCTTTCATTTCTACAGACGATAACCCTGCCAAGAAACTCTGGGTCCCTCTGCGACTTGTTAAGACTAGAATTCTCCAAGAATCAGAAAACAATTAATTCTTTCAATATAAAAGTCTTAAATTTTAAATTGCAAGTTGCTGTTTAAACTTCCTGGATTGGTTCCTTTTAATAATGATCTTGTTTTGCAGTCTGTGATCATGGTTCATGTCTAATATCTTGCCTTACAGCCTAAATATTTTCTTTCTCTTCAAAAAAAAAAAAAAAAAAAAAAAAAAGGGTGGAAAAATGGGTGGACTCTGATCACAGTGCTCATTACAAAAAATGTTTGCTAAATCAATAAAAAAATTGTTTTTCTAATGATTCTGTTCACAGGATGAGATATTCGAATCCAGTAAACCTGCGCTACAGTGCTCAATACTCCGGAGACTCCTAAAACAGTGCTCGCTAAAAATTTAATAATTTGCAAAACTAATTTTTCCCAATGCTCTGTTCACAGGAAAAGACACTTCTCACCATCATTTGCCGGCTTTATATTTATGAAGCGCTTGACTTGTACCATTTATCACCCTAAATGGGTCACATATACAGCTGTAAGATATTGATCGATCAAATGTATGTGTGCGTGTGTGTGCATGTGGTGGCCACCATTATGTTTGTGGATTAATGTTGTGTCTATGTTATGTCTCAACTACTACCTTCTCAATTTCTGACCACTACAAACCTCTATTACATTCATCAACTCCACTGCTGATCCACTTAGGTTTATCAATTTTAAAATCATCAATTCTCATACTTATTTCCCTGCTCCACCCATGTTGGAGCTTCTTATATTCTTCTCTCCATCCCAGACTTGGATCCCTACAAAGCCTTAAAATCTCTACTTGTGATTAACCTCGAAAAGTGTTTTTGGCCTCGCCTAAGCTACAGGTACAGTTACCGTGCCAATGTTCCCTTGCTGAAGAAGCCCTGCAAGACGCCTACACACCGATAAGCTCCAGACACCTGCTCCAGCGCTCAAGACTCCTGTTCCAGAGTTCAAGATATCACACCGATGTTCCGGACACCTGCTCCAGCGCTCAAGACTCCTGTTCCAGAGTTCAAGATATCACACCGATGTTCCGGACACCTGCTCCAGCGCTCAAGACTCCTGTTCCAGAGTTCAAGATACCACACCGATGTTCCCGACACCTGTTCCAGCACTCAAGACTCCTGTTCCAGAATTCGAGATACTTGTTCCAGTGTTCCTGAGACCCAATCCAGTGTTCCTGACAATTCAACGAGTTCCTGATCGCTGCTCTCCAAAGACTCATACTCATATGATCACCGCTATTGCTGTTCCAGAAGTAGCCCCCACAGACTTTGTTCCAGACACCCGACTTTTACATAAAATATAGCAAATTGACTCTCACAAATTATGGACAATGCAAACTATAGTCCGTTATAATCAGACAGCTAAAAACACTTTATCTTGAACTTTGCTTTGGGTCCAAAAAAAAACAAGTTAGGATCCTAAAGTAACATGTATTATCATTTTGCAATTGGAATTGTTTTTTCTTATCTTAATTTTCTGTACATTACTAAATATTTCTTACCTTTTCAATTTTTATTAGTAAACTAATCAGGGGAGTTGTTGCAGGACTCCTTTAAGGGCCGCTGCATTAGCACACTAAAGGGCCTAGGTGAGGTGCAGGGAGGGATTATCTAAGGACATTTAACACTCCCCTGCTTTCCATAACAATGGGAGGAAGGTCTGAGTTGAAGGGATATAAACCAGCCGGTTTTCACTCTCCGCGCTTCTTTGGGGGCTGTGCTCGCTGTGAGCGGTCGCCCTGCTTGGAAGTCTTCTTCCTCCTTTCCCAAAGCCTTTGCACGTGGTGGTCGCCATCTTGGCCTACACGTGGCTGGGGTTCTAGCCTGGAATCCTAAGCATCGGGTTTTTCCTTTTGCTGGATTTGTATGCCTGAACCTGTGATAAGTAAAGTCTTTTAAAAACCTCATCGGATCCCTGAGTGCTCATCCATTCTCGCCGGCTTCGGAGGTAGAAGGGAACTCGCTTCCCGGCACTGTCGGGGACCCCGGGGTGCGCCCCGACACGTGGGCACTGGAGAAGAAAGTGTATTCAGCTTTTTGGGGGGTGAAATGCCCTGTATATGTCTACCAGCCCTCTTTCTTCCATCTCTTCTTTAAGGGCCAGTATTTCCTTGGTAAGTTTCAATCTTGTTGATCTATCCAGGGTTGATAGAGCAGTGTTGAAGTCTCCAACTACAATTGTGTTGTTGTCAATGTCTTCTTTGAAGTCTATTAGTAGTTGTTTTAGGTATTTTGCTGGCCCCTCGTTGGGTGCATATATGTTTAATAGCGTGATTTCTTCCTGATATATGCATCCCTTGACTATTAAGAAGTGACCTTCACTGTCCCTTCTGACCTTCTTCAGCCTGGAAGTCTATGTTGTCAGATACCAGTATGGCTACCCCCAGCCTTTTGGATGGGTTGTTTGAATGAAGGATTGTTTTCCAGCCTTTTATTTTGAGCCTGTCTTTTGCTCCGATTGTTCAGGTGTGTTTCTTGCAGGCAGCAGAATGTCGGATTCAATTTTTTTGATCCATTGTGCCACTCTGTGTCTCTTAACTGGTGCATTTAGACCATTGACATTGAGAGAGATTATTGTCATGGGATTTTGTGCCATCTTTCTGAATAGGTTGGTTGTTCTTTTGGGTTATGTCTCGTCTTATAGTAGATCTTTCAGTCCTTCTTTTAAGGTTGGTTTTGATTTTACAAAGTTCCTAAGCTGTTGTTTATCCAAGAAGTTGTATATCTGTCCTTCAAATCTGAGTGAGAGTTTAGCCGGATAAAGAATTCTTGCTGAGGCATTCATTTCATTAAGTTTTTTCACTATATCCCACCACTGCCTTCGGGCTTGGAGGGTGTCTTCTGAGAAGTCTGCTGAAAGTCGAATGGATGCTCCTTTTGTATACAATTTCCTTCTTTGATCTTGCTGCCTGAAGAATTATGTCTCTGTCTATGGCATCCACTACTTTGACTAGGATGTGTCTTGGGGTCTTTCTATTGGGGTCTCTTCTTGCTGGTACACGTCGGGCTTCTTGGATCTGGATGCCTTCGCCCTTTAACTCGGGGAACTTTTCAGCCAGGATGTTTTTAACTGTTTTAATTTCCTTGGGGTTACTTTCTTGTCCCTCTGGGACTCCTATGATTCTTATGTTGTTCCGCCTGGCTTCATCCCATTGTTCTCTGTTTCGTTGCTGATCCATTATCCGGTCTTTTTCCATTTTATGTAGATCTCTGAGTGCTTTCTGCAGCTCATCTTCAGTCTCACTGATTCTCTCTTCCGCTGCTGTCATCCTACTATTCAGAGCCCCGATTGTGTTTTTCATTTCGTCTACTGAGTTTTTAAGCGATGATATTTCTATTTGCATGGTTCTCATTTCTGCTCTCATTTCCTCCCGTAGTTTATTGACAGCCCTTTCAACTGCTTCGTTTATGTTCTCCTGTATTTTATTGGACATCTGCTCAATTTTTTCGTTGAGCTCCTTAAACATCCTACCAATTTCTTCTCTGGTTTCACTGTCAGAGAGATCATGCACATCTGTATTCTTTTTGAGTCTTCAGGGTCGATTCCTTCATCTGTTCTTCGAGCTGGGGATCTGCGTTGTTTCCCCATGGTGTTGTGGTGTTCAGGGATAGATTCCTCTGGTGTACTGTTTCTTTTTCTTGAGGGTATTACCTTCCCTTTGGTGTGGAAATTTCTAGTTTTTCTATTAATAAGCGGCCGCTTAGCGGGCCGCCCGCCCGCCAGCCACACACCCCAGGGAGGTAGGGTACCTGAGATGCAGACAGGCCGGTGTGAGAGTTCAAAATGACCGCTTTCTCCCGGTTCCGCTCGGACTTCTGGGGGTTGTAGTTCCACCTTCTGCCGAGACCTGGGCTCTACCACGGCCCCAGGCGCCCGCCCCGCCAGCCACACACCCCAGGGAGGTAGGGTACCTGAGATGCAGACAGGCCGGTGGAGAGTTCAAAATGACCGCTTTACTTCCGGTTCCGCTCGGACTTCTGGGGGTTGTAGTTCCACCTTCTGCCGAGACCCGGGCTCTACCACGGCCCCAGGCGCCCCGCCCCGCCAGCCACACACCCCAGGGAGGTAGGGGTACCTGAGATGCAGACAGGCCGGTGTGAGAGTTCAAAATGACCGCTTACTCTCCGGTTCCGCTCGGACTTCTGGGGGTTGTAGTTCCACCTTCTGCCGAGACCCGGGGCTCTACCACGGCCCCAGGCGCCCGCCTCCGCCAGCCACACACCCCAGGGAGGTAGGGTACCTGAGATGCAGACAGGCCGGTGTGAGAGTTCAAAATGACCGCTTACTTCCGGTTCCGCTCGGACTTCTGGGGGTTGTAGTTCCACCTTCTGCCGAGACCCGGGCTCTACCACGGCCCCAGGCGCCCGCCTCCGGCCAGCCACACACCCCAGGGAGGTAGGGTACCTGAGATGCAGACAGGCCGGTGTGAGAGTTCAAAATGACCTCCCTCTGCCTCCTGTTAAAGAATGTTTTTTAGACTTTTTGAAAGTGACATGCAAGGTGATAAATGAAAACAATAATTTATTGTTAACTAACATAAATCTATTATGTACTATCAAAGATTAAAATGAAATAACGTATTTTATGCATATACCATTTTTTTCACAAAATAGTGATACTGAGATCTGGAGCTATATTAAATATTGGACCAATCTCTATTAATTTTTTTGTTTTAAGTCTCATGTCTCAGATAACATTTTATATTACTCTGTCTTTAATATAGAAGTTGATGAATATGTGAATATGGAGGTCTGGTGTGGATGTGAGATTAGGGCAAAGGAGGAGGGTGGGGAGCAGTCAGCAGTTTGGAGCTGGAGACCAACAGTCTTTGCATCAGCAGAGGTGGAGAAACGGGAAGCACCAGAGAGCTAAGGAAAAGGAGCTGCAATGATGCATTAGTGATTCCCACTCCTGGTGTGAAAGGAAGGGCAGGAGGAGCATGGCATGAAGGATTACTGCTGAGTAAGTCACATTATTGGAGTGTTCAAACGCTCAAACTAGAAATGTGTAGGTTCAGAGCAATAGAACAGCAGGAAGGGCGTTTGTCTTGCACACAACTGACCCGGTTTGATCTCCAGCATACCATATGGTCCCCTGAGTACTGCCAGGAGTAATTCCTGAGATAGACCCTGCCTTCCATGGATCCTACTTTAGATCAGAGAAACAAATTACTAGATCATAGAGGTTGAGTAATAAGACATTTATGAAAGGTGAAAATATAGTATTTTGGCCTCTATGGTTGGAATTGTTTCATACATAAGTTATCTTGAGGGTAGGAACTAAGGTACTTGCCTTGCATATAGCCAACCCAGGTTCATTTTTAGAAATTACATATGGTCCGTGAGTACTTCCAGAAGTAATCCCTAAACACAGAGCCAGGAATAAGCTGAGTACCACCAAATGTAGGCCAAGACCAAAATAAAAATGAAACAAAAGAAGAAGAAAAGGAGTTATCCTGAAAATCTCTGGTGGGTAAAAAGTAAGATTCTTAAACACAATCTCAAGAATAAACCTGATTTTCTTGTTCTGCACTAAAGGCAGAGTGTTTTTATAGGCAAGGAAGTAAATATTTTGGCTAAGGAAGGAAAAAAAAGTTAGAAAATCCTATAATTATATGATGATCATGATGTTGAAACCTATCACCTCTATACTTCATTTTATTAGACTTACAGAAGATTTTTTATTTCAAAACTAAATGAAACCCTTATATTTAAAAACAATAAATGTTATTGTTCTATCTAGTGCTTATTTAGTGTTCTAGGAAATTGTGTTGTTCTTTCTAGAGCTCACGAAATAGGGAAGCCCTAGACGACAATATGATCACATTGTCAGGCCCTATGTGGAGCTCCCTAAACTAAACCTATAAAATAGGCTTTGAATCTATAAACTAGGCTTTGAACACTAATAAAACTAGGGAATAGTCCAGCTCCTGGTGTCACTGCTCTCCAAATACTTGGTCAGCACTACCCTGTTGCGTAATCTTCTGGGGATTTTCCTAGAGGCAATAGGGCTTCAGAGACACCATTCCAAGGAGAGGGAGGAGAGCATCATGGGGGGGGTTGACTCCCCATAATTTGTAATTGCTTAGTTCAGTTAACAAAATTTGCTGAATCGCTTGTCCCTTCATAGTTATGAGCAGCTCAGGCTTGTTTTGGGGTTGTTCTTTCGGCCCTGCAGAATTTCATATCTCCCCTTATTTTAGTTGAATTGCCTATCACCCTTGCAGCCATTGTTAGCACCAACTGTTGAGCTCCCAGAGACATGCCCAGTTCCCAGGGCACTCCCCATTTCTTAGGGCTCAAGTTTAACTTCTGGTTTATGCCTTACTCCCTCCAGTCTGTTAATCATTTATTGCATTGCTGCCCATTCTATCCCTGCTGCCCCCACTTGCCTTACCTACTTTGCACTTCCGCACAGTTTCTCTTTCCCTATATTATCACTGCTTGATTTTAATAGCTCTGTTGACCGGTTCTTTTGTCCATCAGTCAGGGAATGACTTTCGATCCTTAAGGCACCAGGGAACACAAATACCATGGGATCATAACAGAACCTCTCTGAATCGTTAGTTACATCACAAATATCAAGCTTATATAGCAGCAACAAAGTGTTGGGCATGTGATTGATTGCTTTATTTTTTTAAGGTTAATTAATAATATTTCTTCCAAAACCTCTTCCAAACTCTTCCAAAACCTCAGAGGAGAGAGAAAGGACATTTTTTTTTTTTTTTGCTTTTTTGGGTCACACCCGGTGATGCTCAGGGGTTTCTCCTAGCTCTGCACTCAGGAATTACTCCTGGCAGTGCTTGGGGGGACCATATGGGATGCTGGGGATCGAACCCTGGCTGGCATGGGCCGGGCCCGGTGCAAGGCAAACACCCTACCCGCTGGGCTATCGCCCGCCCAAGAAAGGACATTTTTAGCTCAACTGTTAACACCACTAGAAGAAAAGCAAACTAACATCTGCCAATTATTCCTCTAGAACATAGATAAAAAAAATCTTCAAAAAATTCTGGTAGATGGAATACAACATGAATATCACAATAATAAGTTTATATACCAAGCTCAAGTGGAATTTATACCTGAGATTTAAAATTTTCATTAGACCAAATCAAGAAATGCAACACTGTATGTTAACAGAATTAAGGGGAAAATGCACATGTTATCTCAACAGATGCAAAACAAGAAAAAAAAAGAAAACCAACATTAGACAAAAGCCAATATGTGGTTTGTTGAACTATCTCAACAAATTAGGCCTAGAAGAACTTTATCTCAATATAATAAAGTACTTATATAACAAGGGTATAACTAACATTATGCTCAATGGTGAGAAGCTAAAAACTCCAAGATCAAAGTCCAGACCGGTAGCTCAAAAGTCTGAAGTGCATGCCTTCCATGTGGGAAGTCAAGTTAAATTCACATACCTAGCACTGCATGATCCCTACAAACACTGCTGGGAGTGACCCTCAAACTCAGAGCAACAAGTTGAGTATATCTTCTCTGGCCACAACAAATCCATACACACTGTATAGAAAGCCCTTGTCAGATTAGTAGATCAAAGAAATAGAAAACACATAAATAAGGAAAGAAGAAGTGAATTTTGTTTTTTGTAAATTTCATCATTTTACATACAGATGAACCTGAATCTTCATAAAAGGTCTCTTATGATTCATAAATAATTTAAGTAGCTGCATACAGTAATCAATATACAAATATAGGTTACATTTAAATATACTAACAGTTGAACATAAAAGAAAAATTAAGAAATCGATACCATTAAAAAATTAAAACATCTATAGGAATAAATTTAACCAAGATATGAGACATCTGCCTATGAAAAGTAAGACATTGGTGAAAGAGGTGAAAACAGAAATAAACAGAATGTCTTCTGAAATGGGAAAAATTACATTGCTAAACTATTTATTATGGACAACAGGCAGATCATAAATAGTTTAGCAATGTAGTTTTTCCCATTACAGGGACATTGAACACCTTTCTGTTTATTTGTGTTTTCATCTCTTTCACCAATATCTTACTTTTCATAGGCAGATGTCTCATTGTCCATCATCTACAAGCTGTTCACTCACCATCCTGAATAGGATTGGCAGAACATTAGATAAAGGACAGCCAGGTGAGCAAGCTGGCTTCCGAAAAGGATTCAGCACAATCGGCCATATAGACACTGTAAACAAGATCATTGAGGTTTGTAGGGAGTTCAAGATGCCACTCTGTCTCACATTCATTGATTTAAAGAAAGCCTTTGATTCTGTTGAGACTAAAGCGGTAATTGAAGCCCTATTCAAACAGGGTGTTCAAACTCAATACATCAAGACCCTTCATGAGCTGTATTATGGATTCACCACCAGGACCTCACCATTCTACAAGGAAGTGATCACATGTTACTTGTAACTTGTCTTCCCGTTGTTCATCGAATTGCTCGAGCAGGTGCCAGTAATGTCTCCATTCATTGGGAATGAGGTCCATTACTATTACTGTTTTTGGCATATCGAAAACACCACGGGTAGCTTGCCAGGCTCTGCCATGGCCCTGGGTTCATCCCAGGGGGCTTAGCCTTTTCTATGTCACCATCCAGGGCTCATGGAGCAGAGCTCTTGAGGTACAGACAAGCCTATTTCCTGTCTGCCACCTGCTGACACAGTCAGGCAATGCAGCCACACCTGCAACACCTCGAGGGGCAGAAAGGAAGTGATCATTGATGTAAAAAGAGGGGCTGGGCAGGATGATACCATTTCACTGAAACTCTTCCGAACTGCCCTAGAGAATGGCATGTGACAATTAGAATGGGAACGAATGGGAGTTAAGATAGACAGTAGCCAACTGCACCACCTCCGCTTTGCTGATGACATTGTTTAATAACACCAAACTTAGCCAAGTGGCACAAATGCTGGCTGACTTCGAACATGAATGTGCAAAGGTAGGTCTACAGCTGAATCTCAACAAAACAATGTTCATGAAACATGAACTAGTTCCAGATGCTCTATTCACTATCAATGGAACAAATATCTCTGAATGCAGCAGTTATGTGTACCTAGGTCGAGAACTCAACATGACAAATGACCTAGTACCTGAGCTGCACAGGAGGAAGAGAGTGGCGTGGAACACATTTAAGAGCATCGAAGAAATAGCTAAAAAGGACAAAGAACCTCTGACTCTGAGCCCATCTCTTAGACTTCACCGTTCTCCCTGCATTAACATACGCCTCAGAGACCTGGGCCCTACAGAAGCAGGACAAGAATGCTACTCATGTCTCCCCAAAGAGTTATGCTTGGAATGCCTCACTCAAGTGAGAGAAGGAATCCAGAGTTCCAACCTCCGATGACAAGAATCAGAGACACTGTCTTGTTTGTCAAGGTATCGAAAATCAGATGGGCTGAACATGTAATGCGACTTGTAGACAACTTCTGGACTAGAGACGTTACTGACTGGATCCTCTGGGATGTCAAAAGATCATGTGGCTGCCCACCTACAAGGCAGTCAGACTTCTTCATCAAGTCCCTGAAAGAATTGTTTGAGGCTTTTCATATTGCTGGAGCAAGCAGATGCCATTGGGCTACACCGGCACTCTGACAGGGACAAAAGGAAATGTTACTGGTGCCTGCTCGAGCAAATTGATGAATAACAGGATGTCAAGTGATCAAGTGATCAAACTATTTATACTGCCTGTAGGAATATAGAGTTTTAAAATAATCTCTCTCCAGATCCTGGTGGCATTTTCCACAGAATTAGAAAAATAATTCTAAACTTATTGTAGCACCTGCTTTACTTACAAGTTGGAAATTTTCTCAGACGTGTAGATGATCACTTGTATCACTTGTCTTCCCGTTATTCATCGATTTGCTCCAGTGGGCTCCAGTAACGTCTCCATTCACTGGGAATAACATCCATCATTGTTACTGTTTCTGGAATATTGAATACACCACGGGTAGCTTGCCAGGCTCTGCCGTGACTCTGGTTTCATCCCAGGGGACCCAGACTTTTTCTATGTCAGACCACAACCATCCAGGGCCCATGGGGCAGAGCCCTGGGTGTAGACAAGCCTATCTCCCTGTCTGCCACCTGCCAATGCAGCTGGGCACCACAGCCACACCTGCAACACCTCAAGGGACAGGTGGTAGGGAAACCCATTACATATTTAAAATATATTTTATGAGACACAATTGCACTCCCCCAAAACCAAAATTTGTAAGACTGGTACGGTTTTACATTTTTTGCAAATCTTTTTCATGTCTTGTTCAAAGAAGTTTGGGTATTAGCTACTGCCTGATAGTACTTGCCTCTTTTCTGGGGGCTACTGTGACAGAATATCACAGACTAGGGGACTGAAAGAACAGAAATCAATTTTCTCCAAGTTCAAAACAGTTCTGGGAATTGCTGTTTCTCCTGAGGTCACGCACAAGCTCATAATATAGAGTAAATGATTTTCCTTGCTTGTGGCCAACCCTGGTTTGCTCTCCGTTACCACAAATAGTCCTCCACACACTTCTAGGGGTGAGATCTTAGCACAGAGTCAGGATTAAGCAAGTCTTGAGCACAGCTCAGCGTAGCGCTGCTCCTTCCCCACAAAGTGGACCACATCAGATTGTTTTGGATGGGTTAAATAATCTCCATCATGTTTGACCCATATTGTTATCTATAAACATATTATTAAGATATTGTTAAGCATCCAAAAATTCATGAGTGAAATCTCTATGTGAACTATATTTTGAGAAAAGTTTTAGGGGAGAAAATTTCACACAAATCTTAGAGAGAGAAGTAGGATGTCTAGGAATAAGAGAAGTAGCTGAATGATATAGAAAATGTACAAAGAAAAATGTATTAGAAACCAAACATGCAGCAAACAAGACCATTATTTGTCTTTCTCTTGCCGATTACATTACTTCTTAACATGTAATTATAAGACTCACTGTCAGTTACTTGGCAAAAAGGTGATTAAAAAATCACTTGGTGTTTGGGAGAGACTTCCATAAATTTTCTGTTTTTTAATTGTTAAGGTTTATTTCAGTGAGCAGCCATTTGAAACATGCCAGACTAAAATTGTTTGCCTGAGAAAGAAGATTTTAATGATGTTTGTTGAAAACTCATGAGGATGGAGAGAAACAATCTTCACAGTGTTATAAAGATAGATCTTAAGGAAAATGATCTTAGACCATTCAGGAAGAAACAGTGAGAATATTTGTTGATAAAAGGTATTTAGACAGTGAAGAAAAAGCAGTTGAGAATAATCTTTAAATTCCTTACTTACCTTTGGAGTAAATGGTATGATTATTAAAATGAAGAATATAAATAGAACAAATAGTGGGAAATGAATGAATTTTTTAAAAAGTAGTTGCTTTTATTGGGGGTTATTTGGGGAGATTCAGTGTCACATCCAGAGGTGTTCAGGTATTACTCCTGGGTAATACTGGAGATCAGGGATCACTCCTGGCAGTGATTGAGTGGCTATATGTAGTTCAAAAGATTAAAAGGGGGTTGGCTATAGGCAAGACAAGTGTCTTAACTCCTGTTTTACACCTCTCCCCGCACTTAATTATTTGAACACAGGGATTCCCAAGTAGTGTATTAGTGGGCATCTGGACATACACATTCTGGCTTCCTAAAAAAACATCATTGTTGTAAGATACATTATACATGGGACTTATTTTAGAAGTGGTTCTTAAGGAATTATGCGGAATTTAACTTTATTCATAGACTAAAAAGGAGAAGGGAGAGGAAGAGAATAACAAAAAAATAGGGCAGGAAAGATGGAAATGGAAACTGTGAAAGATTGTAGAATTTTTTTTTTTTATTAAAGGGGCCAGTTATGATGGAAATCAGGACTGAGCCTTACCAGTGTAATATGAACAAGATGCAAATAAGGGAAAAGTAATGGCACCAAGGTTAAAGAAACAACTGGTTACTCTGCCATTTGTGACCTTGACAGTGTCAGGAGGGCATTGCAGCTGAAAGCCTGAAGCATATGGGAAGTAAAAGTTTTCAAATAACCATGTTTAGAAATCTAAAGCTTAAAATCATTCAGGCTATAAGAGTAATTTGATGATAATATGCATAATATAGGCATTATAGAGCTTAAATGATTTTGTGAAAAGAATGTATGCTTACAAAGAAATTAGTAATGTTTGAGACAGTGTAGTTTTTTACGTTTTAATTGTATGAATTTTTGATAGTTTGTGTTTTCACAGTACTGCTGCATTTAGGTTTTTAAGCTTTGCAGAATTGCTGGCTGAATTGAAATAGATAGCTTAAGTTCTCTGATTTCCATTTAAATGCTCAACAAACTGTCACAAGGAAGTAGTTTTTCATGGTTTATAACAACTTTAAGAGATTTGCAGCTGTGCTATGAATACATCCAATTATACTAAATATGACTTTCAAAATTACTTTTTTGCTATTACCTGGACAAGCTAATGCAGACAGAGTGGCTTGCCTTGATATAGAACACTAATATAGATTTTAACATTTGATGTATTCAAATAACTTCTGCACAAGAAACTTGGAAAAAGCACAGTAACTGTTCACATCCGATAGAACTTAATTAAAAAGATAGAGTTGAGCTTTTAAGGTTGATTTTTTTTAATTTCAGAGTCAGATGTTTTATTATGTAGCAGAGAGGCCAATTAGAGTTCTCAATAATTTGTATTGGGTTTTAGATAATTTCATATTTAATCTCAACAAGAAATTACAGTGGAGGACAAAATCTGAGTTGTATAGAGCAGAAAGATATGTTGGCTATCATCTTTTTATAAAAAATCTATATATAAGGTGAAGAAATTTCAGCTTCAAAAAGCTTAAAGGAAACAAAAGACTGGAAGGAAGATCTGAATAGTGTCCATGAAAGACTTGAAAAATAGATGATGACTTTCCTTCACTTGGTAACTGTAGGCTGTGTGTGAGTGGAAATTATCCCTTAAGGAGATGGAGAAAAAAGTGAAAACAAGAACAAACCTCAGTGACCTTGAAAAAATAAAAAATTTGTAACAGAATTAAGGTACTTAGCTATAAGGTAATATCTTTGGCCCTAATTTGATGAATGCTGGCTTTTAATCTGAAATTACTAGAGTTAATTATTTCTAATTAAAATCTAAAAAAAATGTTATTCCTTATGAAAAATAGATGTCAGAACCCATGGAGCTCATTCCCCCTTCAAAAATTGCACATTAATCACTAAAACATTTGCTGTCTGAGTATATTTGTGTGTGTGTGTGTGTGTGTGTGTAAGAGAGAGAGAAACAGAGAGAGACATAATTATACAAGAATAAGCTAGTATACTTAAAAGATATTTGCATCTCTGAATAGTATTTATTTACAGATTAAGAAAATTGAAAGCAGACTAAATCTCAAAGAATCAATTATAATGTATTAAATAAATTGAAATTTACCCTCTTAGTGATCTACATTTAATTATTTAAGAAAAAGTAGCAATTGAAAGAATGAATGATTACTTGGAAAAAGATAATTCTATAGAAAAACAAAACAACATATAGGTGTACATACAAAAATATAGAGAAAAAAGTTAAAGTAAACCTTTTTTTCTTGTTAATATTGACAGATTTTCTCCCTGTACTTTCAAACTTGAATTTGTATCAAACAATGACTACTGATGTTAGTTTGCATTGCATTTGTGTCAGGCTTTTGTCAGAGGAGCGTGAGCCACAGGAATAATTTCAGAAGATTGAATTCAGTATTCAGTTCATGGGATCAAAAACTTAGTTAATTGCTGATGGAGACAAGTGACTTTTATTGTAAGGGATTAGCAAGTGCAGAAGACAGCTGCCAGTCCTTGTGACTAAGGGTATTTGATTTGTGAATAATTTAAGATCTAGGAATTTCTCTTTTACCCCACCCACCTGTCCCCTGTCGGCAAACTAAGATTTATTCATCTGAGTTAGTGGAGATACTGAGGATATACACCTTCCCTTTTCCATGCTACTCCACAATGAAGTAGTTTGCTGGAAGTTGCTAACTGGAAGTGTAAATATTTATCACCAATAAAGCCAGGAAGAAATTCTTTTTTTTTTTTGCTTTGTTGGGCCACACCCAGCAATGCTCAGGGGTTTTTCCCGGCTCTGCACTCAGAAAAGCCAGGAAGAAATTTTTTTAGATATGACTGGAAACCATGCGAGCATCTAAGTTCCAAAAAGGATGAACAGGGAACCATACTTTGAGGCATTCTGTCCTTAAGTGTTGGGAAGTGAGGGGGAGGTTCTGGGTGAGGAAAAAAAAAAAGAGAAGTTTCATCCTTTTCTAGTCTTGTTCTGAATGTTTTAATATGCACTTAACTGTGAAAAATGGGAAAGTGTCTATGAGAGACATAGACCTATGACTTTAATTCTGTTCTCTTTATTTTAATATTTTTGATTCACACACAGGACCTAGATCAAAATTTATACTCTTTTTTAAATCTTGAGAAAATGTCTGGTAGAGCCATACAATTGGTACCTATTCGCACACTACCAAAATGACTCTCAGTCTAGTGCTCATGTAGTGAATGCTTATTGGTTTTAAGTAAGACTTGATTAATGTGTGCCAAAGATACAAGTTTACTATACATTTATTTCTTTTTTTTTTTTTGTTTTTTTTGGGTCACACCAGGCCATGCTCAGGGGTTACTCCTGGCTCTGCACTCAGGAATTACTCCTGGCGGTGCTCAGGGGACCATATGGGATGCCGGGGATCGAACCCTGGGCCTGCATGAATCAGCCGCGTGCAAGGCAAACACCCTACCCACTGGGCTATAGCTCCAGCCCCTACATTTATTTCTTAATGGCTTCAATGCCCCTCCTTTTCCTTTGCTGTAAAAATAAAGATACAGATTCATAGCAAAATTATTGATCTCTTTATATACTTGACAAAACTACTTCAAGATTTTTATTTATATCACACTCTCCCTTTTTATGTTCCAATCATATCACTTTTCATTACTAGATATGTAAAAACATTTTTTTCTAGTTCAGAGATACCACACTTGCTGCTCTGACCAATGTGTGCCTCGTGTGCTTTCCCAGCTTCTTCACTTCATTTCCCTTTTCTTTCACACTATGGCATAATTGTCTGTACATCTTTATTGCCTTTCCTGTGAATTGGGTGCATCATTCAAATGGTTGTTGTAAATAATAAGCTATTTGTATCACTTGTATCACTTGTATCACTTGTCTTCCCGTTGTTCATCGATTTGCTCTAGCAGGCACTAGTAACATCTCCATACGTCCTGTCACGTGCTAGTGTAGCCCAAGACCACCTATTCACTCCAGAAACACCAAGAGCCTCAAACCATTCTGAGGTTTATAATTGTTACTGTTTTTGGCATATCAAATACGACAAGGGTAGCTTGTCAGGCTCTGCCATGTGGCTCATCAGTACCTATTTCAAAAATTATCGTAAACACAATAACTGATGTTAAAAACGGTGCATAAGTGCAGTCTTGATTTTATAGCTTTTAATCAGGTTGTATACAAATAATTTCATTCCTGCATCTTCTCAAGTGTTTCTTCTTTGTATTTGCCCTTTTCCTTTCCTACTTGGCAAGACTGGCTTATTGCAAATGACATGTTCTGTGCAATCACTAACCAAAAGGAATGAATAAGTTAATATGCAAATAAAAAAGTTGAGAGGGTAATTTGGCTTATGAAAATTTGTTGGCCAATCATGAGAAATAATAGGTAAGGAAAACTGTGATTTTTGCATTTTGCAATGCTCAGGAGATACTCCTGGCTCTGCATTCAAGATTACTCCTGGTGGTGCTTGGGGTCCGTATAGAATGCTGGGGATCGAATCCAGGTAGCCAAGTGCAAGGCAAATGCCCAATCTCCTGTACTATTGCTTCGGCCCCTGTGATGATTTTTTAACCATTTACAGAAAATATGTTTTGAAAAATATGAAAAATAAGCAAAGTAATATTTGTGTTATCTATGAGAGGAAATGAGTAAGAGTTGACTCAGGTTTTGTTATAATGTTCTAATGATAGGAATATAATAAATATTACTTGAGGATATAACTGCTATATGAATGTCAACATGAATATAACTTCTATAATAATCAAATTTAGATCCAAAATTTGTGATTAATTCATGAATTTTAATGTAAGATATGTTGATTGATTCTGATAATGAATGACAAATCTAGTAACAAAAAGCTGAAAGGATTATTTTTAGCCAAAGGAAGCTAGTGTGCAGTATTTATTTACTCCTGGCTCTGCTCAGGGATCACTCCTTGTGGTGTTTAGGGGACCATAGTGGGTGCTGGGGACTGAACTTCCTTGACTGTGTTAAAGGCAAATGCCATGCATCCTGTTTGACTACCTCTCTTCCCCCAAAGAATTTTGTTCATAATAGAAAATACTGATTTTGTGTAGAGGCACAATTAATTTTCTTGCCTTGGTTTGTCATACTATCCTTCATATTCATGACTGTGTTTCATCAAATTCACGAGATTCCTGTTGTCTATGTTGTCTTTCATAATGAAATATTTTCAGTGAATAATTTACTTCCCAATTTTCCCTGAAAATGATAGATATATACTGATGTACATGTATCATATTTATATCAACATATATTTTTATTCCTTTAAACTTTTCACACAGAATTGCAATAGTCAAAGTTTACTTTATATATCACTATTTAACATTTTTACTGTGCTACCTAGAGACTTTCCATTTAGTGCAGAATATAAAAATTTATGAGTGAATGTTTTGTTATAAAAGGTACGATTATGCATCCATAAATCTAGCATATGATTTCATTAACATACCCCAGTGGTTAAGCTGGTAGTGAGCATTTACCTTTTTTAACCAATTAAAGTAGGATTGACATACATGAAGAACTAGGAGCAAGAGATTAGATTTTGTTCCATTTTCATAAGATCACACTTGGTGATCTTAAGAATGACATAATTGAGGACTGCAAAGCACACTGAATTCATCAGATTCCTGCTTTTATTTAATTGAGACAAACCTCAGTATTTTATTCTTCCGAGTTTCAATACATTCCATTCTGTGTTGCTGAGTATATGCTTTTATATTCAGAATAGTTCTTCCTAAAAATATGTCAAATTTAGCATGTTGATAATTTTGATCTGAAGTCAATGGACACTCTGAGGCTTTGCAAGTTTGATTATTTTTTTTTAAACTACTCACCTAGAAGAAATTCTATTAGGATTCATAGCCAGTAATAGAGTTTTTACAGAAATAATATATTTTTTCTTGTTGGGTTACACCCGGCAGTGCTTGGGGGTTACTCCTGGCTCTGCATTCAGGAATTACTCCTGGTGGTGCTTGGGGGACCATATAGGATGCTCAGATGGAATCCGGGTAAATGTTCTACTTACTGTGCTATCTCTATGCCCCCTAGAAATAATATTTCTATAGGAAAAACTTATAGAAATATTTCAACTGTTGAGCAAACTTCTAATTAGACAATATCAGGTCTTTATCTTGTATTACCTCTCTTGGTCATGTGATAAATTCTTTGAAGGAGCAGAACCTTAACCCAGTCTCCACCTCAGAGTACAAACCTCCTTTTGTCTCACTTAATTTTGAATCCAATGGTCTATGAATCTTTCTTATGCATAAATAGTTACTTTATCACTGGTATTTGTGATAATAATTTGAATATTTTACCAGCCCTTAGTTAAAAACAGAGGAGAAGTGGGAGACTTTTCTTCCTCTCTGACAATTCACTAGACTGTTGCAACAATTAAGTCCCTCTAAAGTGAGAAGGTATTTAGAGATCTAAGGAATAAGTAAGCATGCCCATGAGCCTAAAGGTATCATTTGTCAGTGGTAATTTTCATCTGTGGCTCTCAGTCTGAGAAAAGATGCACCCACCTTACAGTGGGATTGTTATGTCTCCAGAAACAATACTTGAGTTTGATATCTAAAAACGTGTGTTAAAAGCACTGTCATAAAATTCCAGAAGTATGCCAGTGATATATTTTATTCTATATTTTATTCTACCAAGATTAATGATTGTGTGGTTCACAAAACATGTGGGCTTTATAAATAATTAGGGAACAAAAAGGGTAGTGCAAGGGTTTGGGTGCAGGTCTTGCATTGTAACCAACCCCACTTCGATCTCTGGCACCACATGGTCCGAAAGCATTTCTACGTAAACCCTGGAAGTCCCAAGTACTTCTGGAGCAGCCCAGCTAATGTATGACCCCCAGGGGCCTGAGCAAAGCTGTGTGGTGTCATACATTAAACCTCTGTGCCAGTAGTCTGATGATATGTGAAGGAGCACCAGGCCTCTTGAGCACCATCTGGGAAATTCTCAAAATAAAATAATTACACATATCCTGAATTTATTTGTGAATTTTGTTTCCCAATGGTCAGAGGCTCATTGGTGCTTTGCAAAAAAGGTAAATTTACCCCTAAATATGTTGTGATTTAAATAGAAAATAACCAATTTAATACTAAGTTTTTATGTTTTATCATTTGATACTTATGCTAATATTACTTTAGCATTATAAATAAATCAATGTACATGACAATTATTTTTATGTTTCAAAAGCATCAAAACTAAAGAATAATGCGCTGCTTTTGTACAATTACTTTTAATAGTCTAGTTTTATGTTTAGTGTGATTTTATACTATAAATATTTTTTCAGGTTATTTGTGATGCAATCTGATGCATCTTATTGCCCATGGATAAAATGCATTTTTTTAGCTTTAGCTAAAAAACATTTTTGCCTTAAATTTTTAAATTCTACACATCATCCTTGTGGAGACAGAGAAACATTCTCCCAAGACTTTGTGTTCGTCTCAGACTAGATGTGCAAGCAAATCCATATCAGTAAGGATCGTTGGACCCAAAACAACTGTGTTACATACACATGAGAGTTTACATTGTTTTATTCTAAGGTTGTATGGACAAATAAGAGATGTATAAACTATACATAGGAATATCCTGGATTTGGCAAGCAAGAGAAAGAGCTGGCAGATCAGAAGGGATAAAGTCATATGGCAAAGGCTACCTTAAGATATATGCCCTGCCTCGAATAAGGGTCTTAAAAGTTGGTTATTTCTGAATATGTCCCAAAGTCTTCACTTTAACTTTTTAAAGTTTATTAAAACTTCATTCTTATTGTTTTAATTACTATTTTGGTATATTTAGTGTGTCTTTCTATATATTAATATTTTAATTTGCTTTTGGCTTTTGGTTCACATGTGTCTGTTAGAGGAGAGAGGGCAAATGACTTATGAGAGGATAAATTTGGTGGAGGAAATGTTCCTTTATCTTATAGACTTATGTAATGAGGAATTTTTTTAATCTCTCTCATTTTCACTTAATTTAGTCTAGGGGAAAACATGTTTCTCTTTAGTTTTCTGCACTAAAGTACCAGAGGAATTAGATAATAGCCTTACATCTAGCTGTGTCTGGGAGCTTGTTTGGAGGTTCTAGCAGGAAAGTGCAGGTGGTGGGTCTCTTTTCTGTTAAGGCCATACTCTTAGACCTATCTCACAACTTCGAGAGGGGAGAGACACACATGAAGTGGTGAGGGGACACTGGCCTAGCCAGCAGAATCAGCCCTGGCTATCAATGGGATGATGATGTAGCAGCCAGATCTCCCTCACATAGTATTTGGCTGTATTTGGGAGGGAGACTATTAGATTATTTAAAAATTGTGATTTGACTACAATTATACAACAGCTCAATGTTTGAAATTTAGAGAATTAAACCAAATTATATTTAAAGCTGAAAATAGTGAACTTTGCTATCACTCATGTATTTAAAAGGTTTAGGAAGAACTTGGAAACATACTGAGATTAAAAGTAATGGTGCTGGAAAACTGCATGACTGAAACCCAAATACAAACATTTTTGTGATTGCATATCTCACAGAGGTATAATAAATATATATTTTTTAAAAAATGTAATGAAACAGAATACTAAACAACAAAAAGAACCTGTAGACTCTGACTATAAAACTGAAATCAATTGGAGACTATGATTACAACACCAAGGTCATGAGGAGGGTGGAAACTGGCTGACAGAACCGAAAGGGTCATCTTGCAAAAGTCATTGAGGGGCCGGAGTGAGAGTCCAGCAGGTAGGCATTTGCCTTACACGCCGCCAATACAGGTTTGATCCCTGGCATCCCATATGGTCCCCTGAGCACTACCAAGAGTAATTCCTGAGTGCAGAGCCTGGAGTAACCCCTGAACATTGCCGGGTGTGACCCAAAAAGCAAACAATAAATAAATAAATAAATAAACAAAAGCCGTTGATGTTGATTCCATTTTTGGGCTATTATAAATAATGCTGTTAAGAACACAGAATTGCAAATAAATTTCAATTTTCACTAAAAAGTTAATGAATAGAGGCTGGAGTGATAATTCAGTGGAAGGACATTTGTCTTGTTACCACTGACCCTGGTTCAATCCTTGACATCCAAAGTCCTCTGAGCATTGTCAGGAGTGATTTCTGAGTTCTTTCCAAGTGTGCCCCTACTCCCAAAAAAGCACTGAAGAGAAACAAGGAAAGAAGAAAGTGCTTGCCATAGAGGCAGACTTGGGGCTGGAGGAAAACTGGGTGCAATAGTGGGGGAGGAAAGTGAACACTGGTGTTGGAACATTGTATGACTGAAACTTAATCATGAGAAATTTTATAGTTTCTTATTTCATGATTCAATAAAAAATTAAGTAGTGATGCATAGCCAGAAGTGACCACAAAACAAATAATTAAAAAGTCCTAAAATTTAAAAATTTTATTAAATGAATATTTATTACTGATATGCCCATATGAAATGGTATCAAACTGCTGAACCTCTCTTTTTGACATCAATGATCACTTCCCTGTAGAATGGTGAGATCCTGGTGGTGAAACCGTAATATAGTTCACCAAGGATATTTATGTATTGGGTTTGAACGCCCTGTTTGGCTAGGGCTTCCATGACTGCTTCAGTCTCCACAGAGTCAAAGGCTTTCTTTAAATCAATGAACGTGAGAGAGAGAGAGAGAGAGGCATCTTGAATTCTCTATAGACTTCAATGAGTTTGGTTATAGTGTGGATATGGTCGATTGTGCTGAATCCTTTTTCAAAAGCCAGCTTGCTCAAATGATTGTTCTTCATCTAATGTTCTGCTAATCCTGTTCAGGATGACTCGAGTGAATAGTTTGTAGATGACAGACAATAGGCAGATGGGGCGATAGTTGCCAATGTCATGAATGTCTCCCTTCTGGAACAGTAGAACTGTCCTGCTGGTTTTCCTTTGGGAGGGGCACCTTACATTCAGACAGGTAGCTTGTGAAGAGTCGAGCCAGTGTATTGATGAGTACTGATGGCAGATTCTTCAGTTGTTCGCCACTCCCAAAAACATCATGCAACAAATAGAATGGGAAGGACAAAAAAAGAATGGGAGTGAAGATAGACAGCCAGCAACTGCACTACCTCAGCTTCTCTGATGACATCGTTCTAATAACACCAAACATCAGACAAGCAGCACAAATGCTGGCTGACTTTGTGGAGAGAATGTGAAAAGGTAGGTCTACAGCTGAATCTCAACAAAACTATGTTCATGAAATATGAACTAGTTCCAGAGGCCCCATTCACTCTCAAAGGAACAAACATCTCTGAATGCAACAGCTATGTGTACTTAGACCGAGAAGTCAACATGATAATCGACCTAAAACCTGAGTTGGGCAGGGAGGAAAAGAGCGGCATGGACTGCCTTCAAAAAAATGGATACAATAGCCAAAAAGAACAAAGAAACTCCGGCTCCGGGCACATCTCTTCAACTCCACCATTCTCCCTCATTAATATACACCTCAGGGACTTGGGCCCTACGAAAGCAGGATGAGAATACCATTCGGGTCTCCCAAAGAGGAATCGAAAGAGCCATGCTTGGAATATCACGCCTCACTCAAGTGAAAGAAGGAACCTGGAGTTCCGACCTCCCTATCACTATTCTAAAATCAAGGACACTGTCTCATCTGCCAGGGCATTAAAAATCAGATGGGTTGGTCATATAATGTGATCTGGAGATGACCTTTGGACTAGAGCCGTTACCAATGGGATCCCACGGGATGTCAAATGATCTGGTTGCCCACCTGCAATATGGCCAGTCTTCCTTATCAAGACCCTAAACAAACAGTTCAAAGCTCTTAATATCCCCGAAACAAACAGATGCCATTGGGCTACACTGGCACATGATAGGGACAAATGGAAACATTACTGGCGCCTGCTCAAGGAAATGGATGAATAACGGGATATCAAGTGATCAAGTGATGCCCATATAGGGTCACAGAGAAATGTATGTTTAACATTAAATGAATTTAATCTATTAAGATTTTTTTCAGTTTCTCAACCCTGCTTTTTTTTAATTGACTGCTATATAATGACAATTTGGTTACTAAATTAAATATTGTAAAAGATTAAATCATAGTACAGTTGACTGGTGTGTGCAAGAGGAATAAGCCAAAATTTTCACCCAATTATTCCCTTTCCTCTTTCTTTAGTGATTCAAAATTCAGATTTATAGATTATCTAATAGTATAGCCTGATCCTATGTATAGCAGAGTAAAAAGAAAAGGAATTTAATGCAGAGGAATAGGTAACTTGTCTTGTTCTTATTTTTCAGTTTTGTCAAAGTAACTAAAGCATTTTGAGTGCAAAAACATTTATTTCTCCTTTTATTTTCTAGGAAGAATTTGATTCTAATTGTTAATTTGGCTTGAGCCATGTGCAGTTAAATTTATTGTTGCTTTCCAGGTCATTATATACTGTACTATAAAATAATTTTTTAATTAATACTTTATTATACCACCGTGAGATATACAATTACAACATTGTTCATGTTTGGAGGTTTCGGTCACATAGTGTTCCAGCACCCGCCCTCCACCAGTGCCCATTTCCCACCACCAATGTCCCCAATTCCCTCCTCCCTCCCATAGCCTGCCTAAATGGCAGGTTCTTTATCTCTTTTCTTTCTCCCTCTCTCTCCCTTCCTTCTCCTACACATTGTCGGTTGCACTACATACACTTGGGAAGCCATCATGTGCATTTTTTGCCTGTATTTAATGTTCAGTTCTATGTTGGTATCAGCCCTTTCGACATTTATTCACACATGTTCCCTTCTCTGTCTTACCCAACCTCTGACTCCCTCATGTTTGTGGTAATTTCCACTTTTGGTAAGACCACCTGATATATTTATGTCATGTAAATAAATGCAGTCATTCTATGTCTCTCTCTTTCCTTCTGACGAATTTCACTCAATATGATCCTTTCTATGTCCATCCATTTATAGGCAAATTTCATAACTTCATTTTTCCTGACAGCTGCATAGTATTCCATTGTGTAGATGTACCACAGTTTCTTTATCCAGTCATCAGTTCTCGGGCATACTGGTTGTTTCCAGGTTCTGGCTATTGTGAATAGTGCTGCTATGAAAATAAAAGTGCGGATTGTGTTTCCGCTGTGTGTTTTTGGCTTCCCAGGGTATATTCTCAGGAGTGGTATGGCTGGGTCAAAGGGGAGCTCAATTTCTAGTCTTTGGAGGAATGACCATATTGTTTTCCAGAAAGGTTGTACAAGTCGACATTCCCACCAACAATGCATGAGAGTCCCCTTTTCCCCACATCCACGCCAGCACTTGTTACTTTTACCCTTTTGAATATGGGCCAGTCTCTGTGGTGTGAGGTGATATCTCATTGTTGTTTTGATTTGCATCTCTCTGATGATTAGTGATGATGAGCATTTTTTCATGTGCCTTTTGGCCATTCGAATTTCTTCCTTGTCAAAGTTTCTGTTCATCTCTTCTCCCATTTTTTTTATGGGGTTGGCTGTTTTCTTCTTATATAGCTGTACCAGTGCCTGATATATCCTGGATATTAACCCCTTATCAGATGGGTATTGGGTGAATATTCTTTCCCATTCTGTGGACTGCCTTTGTATCTTAGTCACTGTTTCTTTTGAGGTGCAGAAGCTCTTTAGTTTCATGTAGTCCCATATGTTTATGTTTTCTTCTAGTTGCTTTGTTAATGGTGTTTCACCTTTGAAGATGCCTTTAGCTTCAATGTCGTGGAGGGTTTTTCCTATATTTTCTTCAACGTACTTTATGGATTCAGGTCTGATATTGAGATCTTTAATCCATTTTGATCTGATTTTTTGTGCAAGGTGTTAGACACAGGTCCAAATTCATTTTTTTACATGTAGCTGTCCAGTTTTCCCAGCACCACTTGTTGAAGAGGCTTTTCTTACTCCAATTTGGACTCTTTGCACCTTTATCAAAGATTAAATGATCATGTGTTTGAGGTTTGGTCTCAGGATACTCAATTCTGTTCATTGGTGGACAGGTCTGTTTTTATTCCAATACCATGCTGTTTTTTTTTTTTTTTGCTTTTTTTTTTTTTTTTTTTTTTGGTCACACCTGACAATGCTCAGGGGTTTCTCCTGGCTCTGCACTCAGGAATTACTCCTGGTGGTGCTCTGGGGACCATATGGGATGCCAGGGATCGAACCCAGGCCAGCACAGGCTTGCCCACAGCAAGCATCATTCTAAATGGGGAAAAGTTGAAAGCCTTCCCCGTGAGATCAGGGACAAGACAAGGTTGCGCACTCTCACCTCTTTTATTCAATATAGTACTCTTAGTACTCGCCATAGCAATCAGAGAAGAAAAGGACATTAAGGGCATCCAGATAGGCAAGGAAGAAATCAAGCTATAATTATTTGCAGATGACATGATATTGTACTTAGAGAACCCTAAACTCTCGGCCCAAAAACTCTTAGAAACAATAGATATGTATAGTAGAGTGGCAGGGGTACAAAATCAATTCCCAAAAGTTGGTGGCTTTCCTATACACAAATAATGAAAGAGAAGAAAGGGATATTAAGAAATCAATTCCATTCACAATTGTACCACTGAAAATCAAATACCTAGGAATCAGCTTAACCAAAGTGTGTAAAGGACCTATACAAAGAGAACTACAAGACACCGCTTCAAGAAATAAAAGAGGATATGAAGAAATGGAAACACATTCCCTGCTCATGGATGGAAAGAATTAACATTGTCAAGATGGTGATACTCCTAGAGCTTTGTACAAATTCAATGCGGTTCCTATAAGGATACCCATGACATTCTTTAAAGAAATTGACCAAACACTCCTGAAATTCGTATGGAATAATAAACCCCCCACGGATAGCTAAAGCAATCCTTGGGAAAAAGAAGATGGGAGGCATCACCTTTCCTAACCTCAAACTGTACTACAAAGCAGCAGTAATAAAAACAGAGTGGTACTGGACTAAAAACAGACCTGTGGATCTATGGAATAGAGTTGAGTATCCTGATACCCACCCTCAAATAATTTAATTATTCAATAGATTAAAAAAATCTTCCTCTAAATATAGTACTACATGCTTGGAAGAGGATTAAAAACTAGTTCAAGAAATATTAGAAAAATTTTTAACATACCCATCACTGTAGTACTTCAGCACATTAAAAAGTTTGTAGGCCTTCACAAATTATTTCATAAAAGTTTAAAACTTCAAAAAAAAATCACACTGTTTATCTTTGAAAAAGTTAAAAAAAGGAATGCGGAACAGGATAAAATTTCAGATAAGACAAAAGGCATATCTTTTGAAAGTAGAATAAAATATTTGTTCTATTCAAAAATAAGAATTTTAGTGAAAATTAAAATATTTTCTTTTACCCCAGGATACCTTTCCTGGCATGCAGAAAAAAAATTGCCCCACCAAACTGGGTTGTCAAAGAACATGCAAGTCTGGACATGCAAATAAATCAGTGCTATATTTAGTGCTCTGCAAATATAATTACAGACTTAACAGAGAATTTCCTTGGCTCTAAACTCTAAAGTGAAAAGGTTAACACTAGAGTTTATAGCCTAAGCTAAAAAATGCCTAGAAGCCTTCGAAGGTTAGGAGAGAGGAAGGAGTCTCTCAGGGTTAGGAGGGAATGGCTCTGTTTGATAAGATGTTTCCAGATATTTTCCCTGCCACAGAAGGGATTTCTCTGGTAAAATGTTAATTCTTGTTATATCTTTCAATCTGATCAGTCTTCATTTTTTAAGGCTTTATTTTATTTTCCCCAAGGTTCACAGAATTCTGTTAATCTTAGTTCCACAAACCAAGGTGACATTTAGTGGGAGAAGCTTGTCTTGACATATTGGGAAAGGCCTCTTGAACATTGTTGAAGAGACCAATAAGACTTCTTCATATTTTGAATTACACTGGCAAAAAACATACTTTGCTATTTAGTTTGGCTGTGTCAGTGTTTCAGGGCCTGGCATTGTCAATCCGTATATTCACAAAAACAGTAGTAAGGACAATAATTATTTATTTTCCTTTTCTTTTTTCTGTGTGTTTGGGGAGGCGGGGTTGTGTGGAACACACTTGGCAGTGCTCAAGGCTTACTCTTGGTTCTGTGCTCAGGGGATCACTCAGGGTTTGGGGGGACCATACAGGGTGATAGCAATCCAACTTACTTCAGCAGTTGAGTGCAAGACAAGTGCTCTACTATTGCTCTGTATCCCCACTGTTTCTTTTCTTTTTTTTAAATTTTTTTTTCTTTTTTGGGTCACACCTGGCAATGCTGAGGGGTTACTCCTGGCTCTGTACTCAGGAACCACTCCTGGTGGTGCTCAGGGGACCATATGGGATGCCGGGGATCGAACCTGGGCATGCATGGGCCGGCGCGTGAAAGGCAAACGCCCTACCCGCTGGGCTATCACTCCGTTTTTTTTTTTTTTCAGCCCGGCCCAGAACTCCATCCAGCAGCAGATGAGCCTATCACAGCCCGTATAATCAACACCCACCCTGCAGCAGTTTTTTTTCCAATCTGGCCCAACAGGGCCTCACAACAAGCCAGACAACCCCAACCCTACTCCATGAGGGCAGCCATCTTCCACATCGGACTTCCCTCTCATCAGAACTTCACCCAGCAGCAGAAGAGCCTATCACAGCCCGGATCATTGACACCCACCCTGCAGCAGTTTTTTTTTTTCAATCCGGCCCAGGTATGCTGATCCAGAGACTTACAGACATGGAGCAGAGCTGCTACTTGCTCTCCCTGTGCCCAGCTGCTCATGAGGTGCCCGGGAGGGATGGCAGGTTCTAGCCCTGGCTCGCCACCACAGCAGGGGCCTCACAACAAGCCAGACACCCCCCCCCACACACACACACACTCCATGAGGCCACCATCTTCCACATCGGACTTTCCTCTCCTCAGAACTCCACTCAGCAGCACATGAGCCTATCACAGCCCGGATCATCGACACCCACCCTGCAGCAGTTTTTTTTTTTTTTCAATCTAGCCCAGGTTGCTGATCCAGAGACTTACAGACATGGGGCAGAGTTGCTACTTGCTCTCTCTATGCCCAGCCGCTCACGAGGTGCCCGAGAGGGATGGCGGGTTCTAGCCCTGGCCTGCCACCCCAGCAGGGCCCTCGCCTCACAACAAGTCAGACACCCCCACCCCCACTCCCTGAGGGCTGCCACCTTCCACATCGGACTTCCCTCTCCTCCAGAACTCACCCAGCAGCAGATAGTTAGAATAAGGAAATACAAAAAATTATACTGAAGTATATTGTCACAAGGTGGCACTGCTGTTTCAAATATGGGACAATACTCAATATCCGCATCTTATTTT
>JAJIBD010010700.1:0-38509 GCA_021461705.1 Cryptotis parvus | reverse complement strand
GATTCAACACCCATTCATGATAAAAGCTCTCCAAAAAAATGGGGATTGAAGGAACCTTCCTCAAGATAATCCAGGCCATCTACTACAAGCCCACAGCGAGCATCATTCTCAATGGGGGAAAAACTGAAAGCCTTCCCCTTAAAGATCAGGGACAAGACAAGGCTGCCCACTCTCACCACATCTATTCAATATAGTACGGGAGTACTTGCCTTAGCAATCAGGGAAGAAAAAGACATTAAGGACATCCAGATAGGAAGGGAAGAAGCCAAGTTATCACTATTTGCAGATGACATGATATTATACCTGGAAAACCCGAAACTCTCTACCAAGAGAGGCTCCTAGAAATAATACATTCCTATAGTAGAGTAGCAGGGTACAAAATCAATACCCAAAAGTCAATGGCCTTCCTATATGCAAACAGCAAAAGAGAAGAAAGGGACATTAAATCAACTATCCCATTCACAGGTGCACCACAGAAAATCAAATACCTAGGAATCAGTTTGACAAAAAATGTAAAGGATCTCTACAAAGAAAACTACAAAACGTTACATCAGGAAATAAAAGAAGACCTGAGGGAAATGGAGACACATTCCCTGCTCATGGATTGGAAGGATTAACATTATCAAAATGGTAATACTCCCTAGAGCTTTATACAGATTCAATGCGGTCCCTATAAAGATACCTATGATGTTCTTCAAAGAAATTGAACAAATACTCCTGAAATTTGTATGGAATAATAAACCCTACGAATAGCTAAAGTAGTCCTTGGGAAAAAGAAATTGGGAGGTATCACTTTCCCCAACCTCAAGCTCTACTACAGAGCAGTTGTAATTAAGACAGTTTGGTATTGGTATAGAGACAGACCCGTGACCTATGGAATAGAACTGAGTATCTGAAACACATTCTCAAATATACAACCACTTAATCTTTGATAAAGGAGCAAAAAATGTTAAGTGGAGCAAAGAAAGCCTCTTCAACAAATGGTGCTGGGAAAACTGGGCAGCTACGTGTAAAAAAATGGACTTAGACCGTCTTCTAACGCCATGCACAAAAGTCAGATCAAAATGGATTCTAGATCTCAACATCAGACATGAATCTATAAGTTACATCAAAGAAAACATAGGAGAAATGCTCTACGACATCGAAGCGAAAAGTATCTTTAAAGAAGACACACCACTGACCAAGCAAATGGAAGCAAAGATAAACAAATGGGATTATACAAAATTGAAAAGCTTCTGCACCTCAAAGGAAAAGGTGACCAAGATACAAAGACAATCCACAGAGTGGGAAAGGATATTCACCCAATACCCATCTGACAAGGGGTTAATATCCAGGATATATCAGGCACTGGTAGCACTACACAAGAAAAAAAAACAACCAACCCCATCAGAAAATGGGGAGAAGAAATGAACAGAAGCTTCCAAAAAGAAGAAATTCGAATGTCCAAAAGGCATATGAAAAAGTGCTCTTCATCTTCAATCATCAGGGGAGATGCAAATTAAAACAACAATGAGGTACCATCTCACACCACAGAGACTGGCACACATCCAAAACAGCAGGAACAACCGGTGTTGGCGTGGATGTGGGGAAAAAGGGACTCTGATCCACTGTTGGTGGTAGTGCCGACTGGTCCAGCCCTTTTGGAAAACAATATGGGCATTCCTCCGAAAACTAGATATTGAGCTCCCATTTGATCCAGCAATAGCACTCCTGGGAATATACCCTAGAGACCGAAAAACACATAGTAGAAACACTATCTGTACTTCTTTATTCATCTCTGCGCTATTCACTATAGCTAGAATCTGGAAACAACCTAAATGCCCGAGAACAGAGGACTGGCTAAAGAAACTGTGGTTCATCTACACTATGGAATACTATGCGGCTGTCAGAAAAGATGAAATTATGAAATTTACCTGCAAATGGATGGACATGGAGTCTGTCATGCTGAGTGAAATTAGTCAGAAGGAAAAGGACAGATATAGAATGACTGCATTCATTAATACGACATAAATAGATACCAGTGTTTTACTAAATGTGGGAAATGGTAATGGCAGATTAAAACTCACCATTGAATATACACAAAGAGACTTAAGTGATAAACTCTAAATACCTGCAGGGCTAGCCACAATGTGTAAAATAAGAGGGGAGAGAGATGCAGAGTCAGAGAGAGAGAAACAGAGAGAGAGAGAGAGGAAAACTGTGGTACCTGCTGTTGAGGCAGCCTGGGGGTGGGCGGTAGGGGGTTGGGTACATTGGTGGTGGAAATGGGGCACTGGTGGAGGGATGGGTGCTGGTATACTGTATTACCAAGAACCAATTATGAACACCTTTGTAATTGTATGTCACAAGGTGGTATAATAAAAAAAAATTTAAAAAATATATGATCTCTGTTACTGACAAGGTGGAAAAATACCATTCCTAAAATTACTTTTTTTCCAGATGAATGCATTTAAAATGCATTTACCACACACATATTCTGATTGAATTTTCAAAGTTTTCTATTGAGCACAAAACAAAAACTCTGTGTAGAACTAGGGATTCACTCCCCCTACTTGCCTTTACGCCCTTAAAGCAGATCTGAAAATGAACAAATACAGATAATGCCAAACAAGATAGAAAATCATTGGAACTGTAATAATAGGAATTGTACAAATGAAGTAATGTTCAGTTTTCAACATCCCAGATATCCCTCGAGATTTTCAGGGGGTGGTCCCTGAGCGCAGAGCCAGGAGTAAGTACTGAACATCATCATGTGTTTTCATTCCACAAAATGAAAACCAACAAACAAGTTGCAGACTAATGAGAGGAGAGTTTCCATGATTATCCATTCATATATAATAAGAAAATGGCAGGAAGAAAAGTGAAATAGATATTTGCTGAAGAGAAAAAAAAAAACACTTTTTCTTTATTAATATTTTACTTGCATATTTTAGTGCAACATATTTCTGTTTTCTGTTTGAAAGCAAAACTGAAAAACAAATTTGTTGAAATCTGTCTCTTAACAAGAAGAAACTTTTGGGTCAGTCAGAGAGATGGGGCAATGGGTGCGGAGCTTGACCTGCATGTGGCTGACCTGCTTTTGTCTCCAGCAGCCCAAGGGGTCCCTAAACACCACAGGAATGATCTTTGATCACAGAGCAAAGGATTAAGTCCTAAAAACTGTCATTTGTAACCTAAAAAAAAAAAAACAAAAATAGACTAAAAACAAAATCAAGAAGAAAATTTTATGTTTTTACCGCCACATAACTATCATACATGTATTTTATATACTTTAGGATTTGAAGTATATTTTATTCACAAAGGAAATAAGTACTGTGCTGTCAGATTTTTAATATTGCACAATTTATTAAACAGAACTAAAACATCAAGTAATTTGGTAACTAAGTACTAACTTTATATCTTATTTATCCTTTCCCTAGCTATTCTGTTATTTTTATTGGTTACGCACAATATATAGATTTAAAATGAGCATTTGATTATAGAGACTATTTGGAATCTCCTCTTCGGTTTTTCACTATAGTATCTTTGGCTATTTTTTAATTTTTGAATTGTTTATCCTGACAGTGCCTCACATCACCCATTGAAAATTACACCACTCCTTCTTTTTTTTTTAAGTATTTTATTATACCACCGTGAGATATACAAATAAAAATATATACAATTAAAAAGTTCATGTTTGGGTTTTGGTCATACAGTGTTTCAGCACCCGTCCCTCGACCAGTGCCCATCTCCCACCACCAACATCCCTGGTTCCCTCCCCACTTCCCCAGCCCTGCTCCATGGCAGGTTCTTTATTTCTTTCCCTTTCTCTCTCTTTCTCTTTTCCTTCCCTTCCAGACTATGGATTACAGAACATACATTAAAAGGTTGTCATGTGTATCCTTTTGCCTCTATTTAGTGCTCAGTTCTAGGTTGGCATTAGTAACCTCGACTATTATTAGCACCCTGTTCCATTTTCTGTCTTACCTAAACTCTGACTCCCACACGTTTGTGGTAATTTCCACCTTTGACAAGACCTCCTGATATATGTTTCACTTGACCTGGGATATTGGTATCATAATGTGTACATATATATTTATGCCATGCAAATAAATGCAGTCATTCTGTATCTGTCTCTCTCCTTCTGGCTAATTTCGGCTCAACATAATCTTCTCCATGTCCATCCATTTATAGGCAAATTTTATGACTTCATTTTTCCTAACAGCTGCATAGTATTCCATTGTGTAGATGTACCAAAGCTTCTTTATCCAGTCATCGATTTTCGGGCACTCTGGTTGCTTCCAGATTCCTGCTATTGTGAATAATGCTGCTATGAACATAAAAGTAGGGATGGTGTTTCCGCTGCGTATTTTTGGTTTCCCAGAGTAGATTCCCAGGAGTGGTATGGCTGGGTCAAATGGGAGTTCAATTTCTAGTCTTTGGAGGAAAGTCCATATTGTTTTCCAGAAAGGCTGTACCAGCCGGCATTCCCACCAACAATGGATGAGTGTCCCCTTTTCCCCACATCCATGCCAGCACTTGTTGTTCTTGCACTTTTGAATATGTGCCAGTCTCTGTGGTGTAAAGTGGTATCTCATTGTTGTTTTGATTTGCATCTCTCTGATGATTAGTGATGATGAGCATTTTTTCATATGTTTTTTGGCCATTCGAATTTCTTCCCTTGCTGAAGTTTCTGTTCATTTCTTCTCCCTCATTTTTTGATGGGGTTGTTTGTTTTCTTCTTGTAAAAGTTCTACCAGTGCCTGATATATCCTGGATATTAAACCCTTTGGAATAAAAACAGACCTGTGGACCTATGGAATAGAATTGAGTATCCTGACACCCAACCTCAAACACATGATCATTTAATCTTTGATAAAGGTGCAATGAGTCTAAAATGGAGTAAGGAAAGCCTCTTCAACAAGTGGTGTTGGGAAAACTGGGCAGCAACATGTAAAAAAAAATGAATTTGGACCTGTGTCTACCACCATGCACAAAAATCAGATCAAAATGGATTAAAGATCTCAATATCAGACTTGAATCCATAAAGTACATTGAAGAAAATATAGGAAAAACCCTCCACGACATTGAAGCTAAAGGCATCTTCAAAGGTGAAACATCACTAACAAAGCAACTAGAAGAAAAGATAAACATATGGGACTACATGAAACTAAAAAGCTTCTGCACCTCAAAAGAAACAGTGACTAAGATACAAAAGCAGTCCACAGAATGGGAAAGAATATTCACCCAATACCCTTTGATAAGGGTTTAACTCCTTCTAAGGATGTGACAGTATTTGTTTTTCTCTCACTAAATTTGCAGACTTTTTTAGTATGATCCCCAATTCAGCAATCATTGGGTCTTCAGTAATTGTTTAGGGATATTAATATGTGTATAACTCAGATCTACTAAATATGAACTTCTGAGAATAAAATCCATTTAAAACTGAATTTTAGTAACTGTGTCTAGTGAATCTGCAGCAATTAGATGTTTGATCCAGTGAATTACTCTACCCATTTCCTCTTTCTATATGATAGCCGTATCATTCACTTATTTCTGCTATCTTCATATTGACTGTATTTCTGCTGTTTGCCTAGAAACAAGTCACTGTATAAATACTAATCTATTTCCTTAATTAACATTAGTTAGAAAACAAATTAAGAAATTTACTTTATTTAACACCTAGAATAAATCCTCAGATTAGCTCTTGTTTATGCCTTTAATTATATCATTGCTAAGACAAAAAATGGTCTAGTTCACTTTTCACATTTTCCCTGTGGGCTTTTGTATCTTGTTCTGTATTGTATAGCTAAATAGCTAACTAGTTTTGCCCCTAGAAACTTTTCTTGCATAGCTATATATATTTTTGAGGTTTCTTAATTTGTGCATTTTTATATGTTGATGAGTAGAGTGTGATAATTGGTCTATTGTTTATAGCTACTTGGTTATGTCTAAAGCCAAGATATTAGAAATTAAAGTACAAATAATTTTCGGTATAGCATTATTAAGTCTTAAATTACTCTTGTAATATGTATGTTTTTCACTTAAACTGCAGTTCTTAAAATAAGTAAGCACTTGAAAACAGCAATATTTGCCTTTTAGTAATATAAACATTCATTCAAAATCTCCCATCCCTCTGGCATTCTGAGAAGAAAGTTTAGTAGTGTGATATATCTACAATGGGTCATTTGTGAGTGTACAGTGGGGGTTCTATTTCAATCATGAGATATAGTAGGAAAAAGTAGAAAATAATTCATTTCATCAAAGAGATTAAAAATGTATCTCTGCTACCCAGCAACAGACACTGTTGATTACATTAGTAAACACACACACTCACACACACACACACACACACACACACACACATACACACATTGCTGGGGATAGGGAAAACAAGATTTTCATTTAATCATCCCATTTAAAATATAAAAAAATAATTTTAGTGCTGGAGAAATTATTCACTGGACAAGGCCCTGCAGTCTTCAGCCTTCCATATGGCCTCCAAGATTTCTAGGCGTGATCCCTGAGCAAAGACAGGAGTAGGCTCTAAGCACCATCGGCTGTCTTCATTCCCTAAAATGAAAGCCACCAACCAGTTTCAAAGGAGAGGTGAGTTTCCATTACAATTCATTTATATAAAGTCAGTCCTCAGGGCATAGGCGATGACAAAGGATTTTCAGAGGATAGAAATCAGTTCCTTAAAATAGGAAGTGCATATCCCTTATAGGGATTCTAGAATAAACAATGGCAAATGATTTGTAGAGAATCCTGACTCTCCTTGAAGAGATCCAATCTTGCATTTAGAATTTAAACAAAATCTAGAAATACTCTCTAGAACTGCAGACAGTCCGAATTTGAGTTAGTACTAAAGAGTTTTATAGTGTCTCTAAACCAACAAGAATTGTAATAGCTTCTAGAATAAAATGATAGGAATTTTTTTTGTGTGTGTTCGTTCTGGACATCCTCTTTTTATTAGTTGTTGTATTTATTGGGAATGCCCCAAAGATGCTCTGAGCTCAGAAAGAGCAGTATTAGGTGACGACACATAAGTACAGGGCATTCAAATCAAGATTGTGGCCAATGTGGCTATATACAAGGCAAATACCTTAAATCTTGTATTATCCCTTGGGCCCAAAATACTTTGGGCCATAGGGATAAAGGGGTACCCTATTATTCCTATGGAGTAAAATCGAAGGAAAGACCCTAAAAATTTGTATCTAAACCCTCGTGTCCCCTGCAAAGTGCATACACAGCCTTACTGCTATCAGCATTTCCCGTGAGTGACACATCTATTATACTATTGAAAATGCACTGGCAAATAATCACATAAAGTGTTTATGTAAAGATCCATTCTTGCCCCTCTACATTCGATGATTTCAGACAAATGCATAATGGCGTTTGTCATTATACATTATGGTATATGTCATTATAGTATCAAACAGGATGTGCTCACTACCCTAAGAAATCTCTGTTCGCTTTCTCTTCACTTTTCTCACCCTTTCCTGGCAGCCACTGCCCTGATTTTCCCACTTTCAGAATATTATTATTGAATGTTATATTGTTGAGTATATATTGTGTGCAGCCTTTTAAGGTTGCCTTCTTTTACTTTGCAATATGCATTCAGTTTTCCCCTCATGCCTTGTAACAGCTTAATAGCTTATTTCATTATATTTTATGACACCAATTTCTTTTTTTATTCTTTAACTAAAGAACAAAAACTTGGTTATTTCCGAAGTTTGGCAATTATGAAAAACCTGCTTAAACATTTCTAGTGCAGGGTTTTATGTAAAAGGTGATACACAATTCTGAATGTATTTATACCCATAGCTCAATGCTTGAACACATGGCTGTTTACTGATTTCAAGGATTTTTCTTTTGAAAACACAGTTTTGTAAATGACAAAGTACTTTACTAGCAAATACTTGTGATGTATAATTTCCTTTGTGATATTGTTTATGTCTTCTCTTTATTGTCTGCCTGGAATTTGTGTGTTTTATTATCTTTTTAATTTTTGTTTTTAGTTACACCTGGTGAAGCTCAGGGGTTACTCCTGACTCTCCACTTAGGAATTACTCCTGGTGGTGCTCAGGGGACCATATGTTATGCTAGGGATCAAACCCTGATTAGTTTCGGTGCAAGGCAAAAGTCCTACCCGCTCTACTATGACTCTGTTACCATGTGTTTTATTTTATTATGATAATTTTTATCAATGTTTTACAATAGCTCAAGATCTTAGAAGAAGGACAATTATTAGTAAACAAGTTCCACATTTATTCCAAATAGGAAAACATCTAAAAATGATCTCAAAACTACAAATGTGATTCATAAAAATAAGTATTAGTAACAGCACAAAATTTCAAAAAATTACAGTTTAATTTTTTGTTAAAATAATGTAGCCTAGAACAAGTCAATAATTCTTATTAGAATTTATTTCAAATTACACAGACTTTCACCTACTCCACAAATGTGGAATCCCCTCATAATAATATTTTTTTCAGAGTACTATGTTCATTTTCTAATTTGTAGCTTGTCACTTATCACTTGTCTTCCCATTGCTCATTGATTTGCTCGAGCAGGTGCCAGTAATGTCGTCATTCATTGGGAATGAGGTCATTATTATTATTACTGTTTTTGGCATATCGAATATACCACGGGTCGCTTGCCAGGCTCTGCCGTGGCTCTGGGTTCATCCCAGGGGACCCAGTCTTTTCTATGTCAGACCATCAACCATCCACCATCCAGGGCCTATGGGGCAGAGCCCTGGGTATAGACAAACCTGTCTTCTGTCTGCCACCTGCTGACGCAGCCAGGCACCACAGCCACTCCTTCAACACTTCAAAGGGGGCAGGAAATTTGTATCACTAAACAAATTAGCATTTAGTTTTCCTCCAAATTTTCCTTTCTTAAAAAATATATGTTATTGTATTTTATTAATAAACTGCCTCCAAGTTGTTATTATGTTGAGAAGTCCTTTGTTAAAATACACTTTAAATGTTACTATACACCAAGACTAATAAACACCTTTTCTTACTTGATTTTATTTTATTATTTATTCATTTGTTTGTTTGAGATGCTCACACACAGCGATGGTCAGAAATTAGTGGAGGCTCTGCACTCAGAGATCACTCTCTGTGGGTTCAGGGGACTGTATGGGATGCTGGGATTCACTCTGGTCATCCGCATTAAGGCAAGTGTCCTATTTGCTATATTATCATTTGGGCCCACTTATTTAATTTAATCATCACAAAAACCTATGAGCTAGGTGTTTCCTATTTCTATATGTCAGACAATATTTTTATTTCTCTTTGAGTATTATTATCTTTCTAACATCAAACCTGTTACCTGTCTGCTTATACCTTAATTTTCAGTTAACACTATGGGTTGTGTTCAGGTATAGGCAAATTAATGCATAAAAATAAAGTTATGAGTTGGTGATGTAGTTTGATAGTGAGCACTTGACTTACATGTGTGAGACCTTAAATTTCATCGATGGAACCCTGAGAATGAGAGAAAAAGAAAGAAAAAGAGAAAGAGAAGGAAGGAAAAGGAAAGGAGGAAGGAGAAAAAAATTATTAGATGGTGTTATTGAGGGAACTTAGTCGTAATGTTAGACAAATTTTGTATCACATGTTAGTTATGTTGCTTGTTAATAAATTTGTGCATTTTATCAGTTGCAGCTTTATCAATGCCAAAATATAAATAATAGAATTTATATTATATGGTGGTATTTTAATGATTAAAAATACTGTAACAGGGCCGGAGCAATAGCACAGCAGGTAAGGCATTTGCCTCGCACACTCCAGACCGGGTTCGATCTCTAGCATCCCATATGGTCCCCCAAGCACCACCAGGAGTAATTCCTGAGCAAAGAGCCAGGAGTAACCCCTGAGTGTCACCGGGTGTTACCCAACCAAAAAAGCAAAAAAAAGAAAGTTTGTAACCTCTAAGTTGAAAATCTGGCTAGTATACATAAATATGAGCAATTATTAATAATGGTTTAACTATACTTACTAAAGTAAATAGAATAGTTCCTAAATTTATATATTTCTTTTAATGTTTGTGTCTAAAAAACCAAAGACAGTTTAGAAATACTATATTTTTCTCTTTTATTTAACCTGTTCCACTTAAAAATAATAGCTAAGATTGTAATACTTGAGGAGAAAAAAATATTAAATATCCAGTGTATTATAAATTCTGAGTTGTTTTATGAAATAGTGGCAAACTTTGTGACTTAGGAGACTGTTGTCAGAGAAAAATAACAAAATTTTATTTTTTAACTGCAGAGTTATCTAATATATTTAGTTTCTCTTATAAATATGCAAAAACACAAAACTAACAAATGGAACAAACAACTCATTTTTTAAATATTAAAGGCACAGTACTATTGAATACATATGTAATCTAAATTTCATTTACTTTTGAATATTAGTCTAAAATATCTGCAATAGCTAGTCATTTACACTCATTTTATACATACTTTTATGTTATCTAACTAGAAAACTAATATACATTTAATAAATTATTGAGACATAATTTGCATTTGAAGCACAAAATGTGATTGATCAGAAGCTGCCAGAGTTTTATATGGATTATAAAATTTAAATAAATAGAATTTTTAATCTATTCTATTAATATAAAAATTAATTATCTATAGAAAAAGAATATAGTAGATTCTAAAAAAGTTGCCATCTGAAATCAACACTATTAAATAATTTACTCTTTTATGTGTGACAAACTCCTAATTGTCTAATATTTTATAAGAAAAAATTTGGCGTGTAATTTTCAAAACATGAATATTTGTCATAATTTTTCATATTTGTATTGAATTTTTAATAGTACTGAAACCATCAGACACATACAAATCAGGAAAAAGAATCCAAAATATGAATTTTGGCAATATATATATAGTAGCTAGATTGGCATAAAAAGCAAAGATTTGGTGTCCAAATTTAATTATTAGTATTACTGTGACACTTTTCTAGTGGCCAGCCGTTGTACTGTTTTGTATCATGAGATACTCATGTCTTTATATTATTTTTGTTGTTCCAAAATGTCCAATCATATACTCCACTGCCTTGTCTTTTAGCTAGCATTCTTCTGCAGATATTTTGTCATGCTAACTCCTTCTCGTTTTTTGCATCCCTTTAAATTGAATAGCTCAAGAAATAAACTCAAACATTGTATAAGCTGCATTGTCAATTGAAAACTGAAGTGATATTTCCTGAAGTGTCATGTTTGCAAGTTTGCCCCATACAAGACAAGTGCCCTACACCTTTCTTATTATTCCAGCCACAGGAAACTCTTTCCTGACTCACCTCTTGTCTTTTGTTTGGACTTCCAGTGGCACTAGAACTGGACCTTTTGTTATTTTTCTTTACTCTGCTTCCCACAGATACTGAACTCAAGATCTGTCCCTAAAAACATCTACACATTAAGGTATTATTTTCCTTCATGTTCAATAATAAAGCATGATTTAGATAAACTTAATAAATTTTCCAATACTGAGTCAGACACAGAACTAGGACTTTTTGATTTGCTTTCATAATTATATCTTAATATAATTAGAAAGAAAAAAAGCAGTACCTTTTACACAACTCAGAGTTAAATAATGATGCACATGAAAATTAATGAATATCTAAGAGCATATTAGCCTGCAATGAATACTTAAACAGTTTACATAAACAGAAATAAGTTAACAGTCTATTTATATATTAATATGACTAAATACAATAAATTTACTGTAAACATGTTTTTACTTTTGGTTGTATTGAAATATCATTTGTATTGCTACTAATCATGTACCAGTATTTTCTTCTATAGCTTCAGAGCCACATAAATCTGATAGATACAAAAATTTAAGATCCTGCCTCCTTTATATGACTATTCTATAACCGTCCTCCTCCTTTCCTCCCACCCCACCACGCTCTCCACAATTTACTGTAAACATTATTTCAAATACATTACCTAAAGAGAAAGACTAAAATAGGAATTCAGTTGGGGCAGGAAGATACTTCAAAGGGAAATGTCCTTGGCATGTGGGAGCTCAGATTGCATCTCATATACTAAATGACTCCCTGAGCACCTCCAGGAACGATGTTGAGTATTACCATGTATGTTTCCCAAAACAAACTTAACCAACAAAAAAAAGATGAGTCATGTGATGCTTAAAAAATAAAGAGCTATCTTTAGATTAAGAGCCTAGATAAAGAAAAGAAGGAACTGATGGCAACCAGCATGTCAAGTGGTTAATTTGATTCTGCTCTCGATTTGTGTTATGTGACCCTGAGTCTAGATATCAGTTGAACATTCATCTCACAAGGTCATGACTCAGTCTAGACAATTTAAGCATAAAGGAAGCTCCTGCTCATTTAAATAGTCACAAATAAATCGCAGTCAACATCATCAGGCTATTTGGAAGGAGCCATTGGATATGGAGACTTGGTTTGGAACACTGAGACAGGACAAAAGTTGCTTCTGCTTCCTAGAAAGACACATACTTCTCAGAAAGATGCATATTTCCATATGTCTTTAGCATTTTTAAGTTACTTACATATCATGTAATAAAGAGGCTCTATAAAAGTGAAGTCTTCAATATCTGAGACCAAGCAAGACATTGATCAGGAGGTCTTGTCAATAAGTGGAAATACTGCAAATGTGGGGAGTCAGATGTTTGGTAAGACAAAGAAGGAAACGGTGTGCTAATAATTGCTGAAAATGACAATACTAGCCTAGAACTGGGCATTGAATATAGGCAAAGAGATACACAGGATACCTCTAAATATATGTATTGCGAACCACAATGTGTAAGAGAAGGAAAAGAGAGAGAGAGAAAGAGAGACAGAGAAAGAGAGAGAGGAAGGGAGAAAAGACATAAAGAATCTGCCATAAAGTCAGACTGGGGGAGAGGGGAGGGAATTGGGGACATTGGTGGTGGGAAATGGGCATCAGTGGGGCCAAGGGTGCTGGAACACTGTATGACTGAAAATCAAACATGAACATCTTTGTAATTATATATCTCAACAATATACAATTACAATTGTGTATCTCCTCTTTTTACAATTGCATTTATTATACCAAAATACAATTGGTATAATAAAATATTTAAAAAAATAATTAAAAATAAGTGAGGTAGAATTTAAGGAGGTAAAGTTTGCTTTGTTGAAAATATCATAGGTAGTGGGCCTGAGTGACAGAGTGAGTAGGGTGTTTGACTGCACACAGTCCTTGATCCTTGTCAGTTTATAGTTGTGTGGCTGACTAACTGGCAGTATTAGGTACAGAACCAGTCCAGAGGCTTTGAACTCCCTTTAAGCCTTCCTTCCAACTATTTCTTTGCTCTGCCCTTAGGCAGCTCAGCCTTCTCTCTGCTCCTCCAACTCTTTATCTTGCCAGACTCTCTGCTCTTCCAACTCACTTGGCCAGCCAGACTGAGAACCCAGACTTAATGGACAACTCAACTGCTTTTCCAACTTTTATGTTCCCATAGGTCATTCATTATGTTGAGGTCTAGGCCTAGGTACACATAACTGCTGCATTCAGACATGTTTGTTCTGTTGAGAGTGAATGGGGTCTGTGGAACTAGTTCCTTTTTCATGAACATTGTTTTGCTGAGATTCGTTTGCCAAGGCATTGAAAATCAGATGGGCTGGACATATAATGAGATTTGGAGACGACCACTGGACTAGAGGCGTTACAGACTGGAGCCCACGGGATGTCAAAAGATCACGTGGCTGCCCACCTATATGATGGTCAGACTTTGGGACGGAGCCATAGCCCAGTGGGTAGGGCGTTTGCCCTGCACATGGTCGGCTCATGCCGGCACAGGTTCAACCCCCGGCATCCCATATGGTCCCCCGAGCACCGCCAGGAGTAATTCCTGAGTGTAGAGCCAGGAGAAACCCCTGAACGTTGCCAGGTGTGACCCAAAAAAAAAAAAAAAAAAAAAGATGGTCAGACTTCTTAGTCAAGAGCCTGAAGGAACGGTTTGAGGCTCTTCATATTCCTGAAACAACCAGATGCCATTGAGCTACACTGGCACATGATAGTGTCAAATGGAAATGTTACTGCTCAAGTAAATCGATGAATACCGGGATTCAAGTGATTCAAGTGAAGCGATCAGCTGAAGACCTATCTTTCCATATTCACGGTCAAAGTCAGACAGCATTTATGCCGCTTGGCTAATGTTTGGTGTTATTAGAACAAGGTCATCAGCGAAGTGGAGGTGGTGTACTTGCCGACCGTCTATCTTCACACCCACTCCTTCCCACTCTAATTGTCGCATGATGTTCTCGAGGTTGGCGCTGAAGAGTTTCAGTGAAATGGCATCGCCCTTCCAAACCCCTTTTGAAATCAATGATCGCTTCCTTGTAGAATGGTGAGATCCCAGTGGAGAATCCGTAAAATAGCTCATGAAGGATCTTGATATATTGGGTTCAAATGCCTTGTTTGGGGTACAAACAAGAAGAATGACATGGCACCTGAGTTGTGCAGGAGGAAGGTGGCATCGAACGCCTTTGAGAGCATAGAAGATATAGCTAAATGGACAAAAACCCTCCAGTTCCTGGCACATCTCTGCGATTCCACCATTCTCCCTGCATTACCATACACCTCAGAGACCTGAGCCCTACTAAAAGCAGGATGAAAATGCTATTTGGGTCTCCAAAATAGGAATTGAAAGAGCTATGCCTGGAGTATCACGCCTCACTCAAGTGAGAAAAGGAATCCGGAGTTCCGACTTCCATTGACAATCCAGAGTCAGGGGCGCTGTCTCATTTGCCAAGGTGTTGGAAAATCAGATGGGCTGGACATGTAATTCGAATTGGAGACAACCTCTGGACTAGAGCCGTTCCCGACTTGATCGTGCGGGATGTCAAAAGATCATGTGGTCACCCACCTACAAGAGGCGGTCTGACTTCTTTGGGAAGACCCTGAATGAATAGTTTGAAGCTCTTCGTATTCCTGGAGCAAACAGAGACCATTGGGTTACACTGGCATGTGATAGTGTCAAATGGAAACATACTGGCTCCCACATGAGCAAATCGTCGAATAACGGGATGTCGGCCATCCCTTTAAGAATTAAAAGTCTTAAAGGGACTCTTTAATCTCTTAAAGGGACCTAACAGATTTTCCAGCATCCCATATGGTCCTCAAGCACCACCAGGAGAAATGCCTGAGTGCAGAGCCAGGAGTAACATTTGAGCATCCCCAGTTGTGACCAAAAAAGGAAAAAAAAAAACTCATAGGCCTTAGAAACTGTCTCTAAAACTGGTCTCTAATCTAGACAAATAGCCACACAAGCAATCCTTCTTCCTACATGTGCTTGGAAAACTAAAACCAGTTTTTAAAAAGTTTCACCACATTTTTGGCATGGCTTCATCCACTCCCTAATGTTTCTCTTATCCTTTTCTTTTCAAACAACAGCTTTTCCAGCTGCTTTCTCCTCAGCCACAGCCACAGTCCTTTCAAGGAAAAGATGGCCTAAATAAACTAAGGCAGTAAAGTGCACTTTATCATTCTGTGTCAAGCAACTAGGACGATTGGCCTGTCACACCAGGGTGATATCTAGGGGGCAATATCTGACATAGATATAGAGAAGGAGCTTTGTTGGAGATTTAGGACTCAACCAAATTGCACTAGGAAGATGTAATCTGGACTGCGTTGCTTCAAAAACGGATACTTTTGGCAAATTAGAAAATGCTATTAGAGTGTAGGAGAGTGTGTGTCTTTGTGTGTGTGTGTGTGTGTGTGTGAGAGAGAGAGAGAGAGAGAGACAGAGACAGAGAGAGAGACAGAAAGATGAAAAAGAGGAGATAGAAAAAATAGATTTGTGTTTGTTTAGGAATGGGAACAAAATGCAGGGAAAAGATATGCTAAGAATACACAGTGTGGTTGGCAATGTGAGGTTTGGTGCTTGGTAATTAATCCAACCAGACAGAGAAAGGATATTCTATTGAACGCAAGTTAAACTAGCTACCGGAAACTATTTCACTGAGCTATAACTCTCCATCTAAAGTTTTCAGGATGAATCAAAATTATGCTATCCTTTTGCATTCACATGCTATCTTCAATAAAAGCCTTGATATTTCTTTGTAGCAAGTCATGACAGATCATGAAACCTTTATAAACACTTTGCAACTTAGCTTACCTTGGAGTCAGGTCTACTCTCAGACGGCTACGGAGTCTCAGGGAGAGTCTAAGGACTAATACCAAGTATAAAGAGAACAGGGCTGGCTAAAGACTAGCGCTGTCTGCTGAGATAAGCAGTTAGGCGGGTGGGGGGGATGGAAACTTTGAAGAATGAAAAGATTGTGATTGAGAGAGAAGAGCAAATAAGAAATTGTTGTCTGAAGAAAAGGACTAGATAGAAACATTGAAGGAGATGATGAGGTCATGACACAATCACTGGTGAGCAATTTAGACTCTAAATTGAGTGAAACCACCAGGTTAATAACTCCTGCACATTCGGGCTATTTACAGTTCAGTTCGCCAGACTTCAGGAAAATGGATTTCTTTTGCTCTCAGGGTTTGAATGAAAATCACTACTTCTAAGAATGAAGACACTGTCCTAAGTTTAGACATGTTAGTGACCAAAATTACCTAGTTCTATTAAAGAGTGACTGTTGGGGAAAAATAGTTTGATCTTTCAGAAGAAATGAACACCTTTGAAAGTGAACATAAAATACCTTGTAAGAAAGGAAAGCCACAATTGGGATTTTGTAGCCACATATATTTCAAAATAAGGGGGAATAGGATAAAATAAGCAGGAAAGCAAAGCAAAGCAGGGCAATGAAAGGAGTTCCCTGGTAAAATTCAGAACTGCAGCCCTGTGAAGTGAACCATCAAAGCACACAGCATCACAAAAGTGTGCATAATAAAAAATTTTAATTGAAAATGTGAAAGAAGCTTTTGAGATGTGAGAATACTAGATCAATATTCCAATTTTCCATTTACAAACTATAAATTCTAATTTGCTTCATTCTTCTTTTATAGTATTGGAGTGAAAATGCTCTTATTGAAATTGCTCTTTAATTTTAGTGTATTTCCCAGTATTATAGAGCCCTTCTAAGGCCATATTATTAAAGTGTGGAATAGGCCTGTCAATTTTATCCGATTGTCATATAACTGCTGGCTATAAATTCTCAGGAGAGCTTACGTGACTCTTATTTGAATGGATTTTTTAGGGTGATGTGTTTTGATTCTTAGTTTTAGAATTTATTTTGAATTTTAATTAGTCTCAAACTGCCCTATGTTATTTTAAGTTTTTGTTAAAATAAGTTAGATTAATTGTTGTCAAATGCTTAAACTTAATTTAAAATGACAATAAATTGTCTGTTGTTTTGCACAATAATAATTTATGGGTGATAGACATCCTTTATCCTCTTTGTTCTCTTTAATACAAAGGAACAGATGAGAAATTCATCATTCAACATTTCTGCACGAACTCTTTATTGAAGACTTATTTTATGTCAGATATTATATTTTTGTGGGAGTATTAATTATTTAAACATATATTATAGAATATTATAGTACTCATAACAGAGATGTTTAATTTTCTTTTTTATATTGTAAATTCATAATAGAAACAGAAATTGAGACCAAAATATCTATTCTTGGGAAAAGCAAATAGCTAGTACAATGACAATATACCAAAGACACAGGAAAAGCTTATCACCTAAACTTTTGTTTTGTTTTTCTGGGGGCCATAAGTGACTGTTTAGGGCTTCCTCCCGGCTCTTTGCTCAGGCATTACTCTGGTGGTGCTCAGGGACTCTATAGGATACTAGGGATCGAAACCAGATTGACTGCACACTGGGCAGCTCTTTACCTCCTTTGCCATATCTCTAGCACTCGAATGACATAAAACTATGATTGTACAAATGGGATATGAGTTAACCTTCATCTTCCAGATTTTAATATAGACATGGTCAAATCACATTAGGGAAATCAAGTTTAAATATATTTATTATGGTGGTTGTGGTGATTGAGGGAAGGTCATACTCAGAAATTCTCAGGGTTTTGGGCCTTCAACCAAGGGTATTTCTACACAAGGTATGCTGGGAATTGAATCCAAATTGTACATGGCCAAGGTGTGTGTGCTACTGCTTAAGATTGGTCCCCGACACAATCAAGGTTCAATATAATAATGAAACTGAGAAGAGAAATAAATATAAATATCATAGCACATTTGCTGATCTTTTTAAATCTGTCTTGGGTTCTAACAACCTAAGTGAAGACAATGAGAATCCTTTAAATGGCTGAATTTCAGCTTTTAAGTTTTAAATTTCAGTTTAAAATCTAATTTCAGTTTTTTAAGGGCCCACTGGGGTAATTTGTCTTTAAGCCTTTATGTAATGTGGATTACTTCTTTTCAATTCTAAAACAAAATTCGGTGGTCTGATTTAGCTCATGATCATCATCAAGTACTAACTCAAAATTCTGCTTTCAGACAACCAGGGGGATAGTGACTATTCATCTAGGTGCATTTTATTGGGCTTATCAGTTACACAATGAAAAGATCTTTAGAAACAGAATATCTACTAACGATGGAAAATTGAACAGAATGTTCAGCTAGAACGCAGCTCAGACAAGTCAAACCTAGTCACTCTTTTTATTTTACTTTTTTTTTTGTGTGTGGGGTCACACCTAACAATGCTCAGGGGTTACTTCTGGCTCTTTACTCAGGAATCACTCCTGACGGTGCTCAGGAGACCATATGGGATGCTGTGGATCCAACCCGGTAAACTGAGTGCAAGGAAAATGCCCTACCCACTGGGCTATTGCTCTGCCCCTTCAATAGTCACTCCTGAAGGTGCTCAGGGATAGTGCACTGGCAAGGATTCACCTGGGCTTCCTAAATGCAAATGTGTGCTAAGCCCTTTGAGCACTCTCTCCAACTCAGAATTGTTGTTTAATATACATAAGTAAGTATCAAGAGGGGAAATAAATAATATCCATATTAAACACATTAACGAGGGTTATGTTTACCCTTTATCACAAATCTAATTATTTGTTTGATCTGAAATTCTGGTACTTATCGGGAATGCTGCCCGGATCCCCGAGAGTGTCAGGACACAAGTTCTCTTCTACCTTCAAGGAAGTCGGGGAACAGATGAAAACTCACGAGTCCAGTGCAGTTCCAAAAAAGGCTTTTGGGAGTACAAAAAGCTCTTCCACAGCACTCCAATATAATGAACAAACTCTAGTTCTGGTCCTAACTTAGACCATACAAAAGAGCCTAAGTCTCCCATCAAAGAGAGAGGATCTCACCCAAGCTGAGTCCTACCCAGAAGAAGGAGCAAAAGGCCAATGAACAAAAAGACAAAAGCCAAAAGCAAAAGGCCGAGGAGCTAAAAGCCACAGGAGCCAAAAGCTGAAAGCTGAGGAGCCAAAAGCCTCAGGAGCCAAAAGCCGAAAGCGAAAAGGCCCAAAGTGAAGGGGGCCTCAAGTCAGACCCCTTATATACACCAAAGAAATCCAACGGGGAGGGTCATGTCAACAAGGAACTCTAAACAGAGTGTAGTGCCACACCCTATTGCAGGTATAAACAAAGGTTACACCAAGGACTAATCTCTTCTGAGATTATCTCTTATGTTAAACACTGGAGAGAGAGAGAGAGGCGCTGGTATAAAGTAATACATCTTAATTTCATGAGCTTCATGTAATCTAGATGGTACCCACAAGGTCCTTCTTATTATTATCTGCACGAGGGTGATTCTGAGTATCTTGTTCTCGTGTACTGAAAGGGTCACACTCGCCTCGCTTAGAGCAAACTAGTATGATCCTTCCTATAGTCTTCCTATAGTCTCAGCGTAGCCAGGGTGATAGTCTCCTGGTAAATTCTAACTGTCCCACGTTGGGTGCAGTGGGTATAAAGAGGAGCTGTGCCCAATCTAGAAAACATAGAAGTCTTAGTAGATGTATAAGTCAGCAGTTATTCAATCAAGGTGACTTCTTTAACTGCCACACCCTTTAGTAGTGTTTGCATAGAAGAGAGGTCTCATTAGAATGAACCTTGGCTTAAATAGATTACGCTGGGAGTGGACAAAACAATAAAACTTCGCAGAATAGCTAAACCTGTCCTCCAACAGGTACTAACAGTTAAAATTGCAAGTAATAAAGAAAAATATGTTGCATATCTCAGGTACAGATTTGCAGAATTTTGCCAAGCTGTGTACACTGACTATTTTAATAACAAGGGTTACCTTTCCAATAAATATAGACATCTCATTAGCAAAATTCTTAATTAGTCTTTGTTTTAAATAGATAAATACACTAAAGCAGGAGGATAGAGTAATCTGTTTTGCTAAAGCAAACATAGAACATAGCAAATTAGCAGTATGTTACTTTGTGAACAGTTTCTCTAAGAAGGCATTTTTCAATAAAAATTATCAATTATATTATAAAATAACTCAGTATGTCTGCAAAAATATGAAGAATACAAAGGAACATTGTACCAAACAAGCCAGATGACCTCTCTGACTCCACGGAGGCCGCCTTTTTCCACATCAGAACTTCTTTCTCGTCACAACTTCACCCAGAAGTTCATCAATAATTGCTTTATTTAGAGATGACTACAAGAGTTTGCCACCCACACGGCAAGCCTGGCAAGCTGCTTGTGTCGTATTTGATATGCCAAATACCAGTAACATTTATATTAGGTCATTCCTATGACCTAATATAATGGTTTGAGGCTCTTTATGTTCCTGGAGCAAGCGGATGCCTTTGGGTTCTACTAGCATGAGACAGGACATATGGAGATATTACTGGTGCCCACTCTAGCAAATAGATGATCAATGGGAAGATAGTGATAGCGCTTTTGTTTGCTTTATATATTAAAATATTAAATGTTATATAGACATAATTAAAATCCACAATTCTAAACCTATTTTCACTCTTTCAACATTTATGGATATCACAGTTGATGATTCTACAAGGAAATTTAGATTTGACTTCATATGTATATCTGTAATGTATAGATATAACATTATATATAACTACATAAAATGAATGCATATGATATATGTTATTACTAATATTCCTTGTCTTTTAATACCTTCATCAGGTTGTTTGTTAATGGCAGCATTGAATTAGAAACATTCAGGTATAAACAAGAAGTTCTAGTTCATGCATTTAGTTTTTCATTGAGGTTAGTATGAAAATATCCTTATGAAATATCACATTTAAAAAAGGATGCAAAAGTCTCTTGAACTTTGAAAATTGACAATAATTCTATAATGTACATAATTACAATTCTTTCTTTGTGACTTCAGGATCAACTATGCACAGTCAGGAAGAAACTATTTCAGTTAATGAAAATATGCTGTTAGGTCTACTTGATTTATGACCTAGTTACTCAAGCCACACAATCACCTAGTTTCCCATAATCCAGCACTCTGTTTCCATCAAAATACTGGCAGAATGAAATCTGTTTCCTCAGAGGAGACCTATAATTAACTAAGGCTCATGATCTTGCAACAAAATCCAGTTGTTTAGCTTTTGCTTATAGAGAACTTAGAAAAAATATATTGAGGAGAAAAGGAATGTTACTGATGAGAAAATCATGAATATCGGTTAGAAAGCATGAGAAAGTTGTCAGAGTAGAAAAGGAAGCATAAGACAAATATTCATAATAAAATTTGAAGGTCTGTAGTTGCTTTTAACATGAAAACTCTGCATATAATGAAAAGAATAGATACCAAATAGCAACTTCTACAGATAGGGAAGACCAAGATATCCAGAGAGTTTCTACTAATTCCATACGCAGATTATAGTGGAAAATATGTCTTCATATTTCCCATATGACCACCAAATCTTTTTGTGTGTTATTAAGTATGTTGTATTATCTTATCACTTAATTTTATTTGTTTATTAAACAATTAAATAATTGCCTTCAACACTTTAATTCTTTATTTACTGTTTTATGATAAGTTTATGATGCATATTTTTATAAATAATTTGGTATTATTTCCCTGGGATAGCCTACTCATTAAAGCTATGAATTAAATTCTGTGATTAAAATTAATCACAGCTAATATGTGTTGCAGACACAGCTAATCTGCAACCCCAGAAGAGATCCAGACCCATCCACTTCAGACCCACAGCTGCACTGCTCGGCCAGCGCCACATGGAAGCAACCAATGGAGCTGACCTCCCGGTAAGTGGCTCGGCCAGTCCCTGGCCAAGTCCAACATTGCTCCATGGGTTTGCTCACATGTACAGGAGAGAGACCACACTGGCGGACTCGGAGATTTGGGCCCTTTGCTTTCCTCCAGCTCCATGCCAGCTGCCCCAGGAAGAGAGAGACCCACCCACGCCAGACCCACAGCTCTGTTGGCAAGTGGCCACAAAGTGTCCATGCAATATTCTTAGATAATGCTGATTTTAGGACAAGGTCCTTCCCAGGAACTTCCACATTTATACATTGTATACAATTCTTGACAGGTTCTAACTTATACCAGTAAGCCTAGCAAGAAGCCAGAGCAACCCACACATCATGTGGTCAGTCATTCTCAACATCCAGAGTCTAGTTCCTCAGATGTCTATCCAAGAGAAAACTTGATCTTTTCCCCTAAATTCTCATCAGTAAATGCTAAAGATAAGAGCCTTCTACTGAGAATTTACCACCTGCAAGGCAGATCCTGGCAAGCTACCCTTGTTTTATTTATTTGTTATGCCGAAAACTAGTAACAATTGGGGCCAGAGAGATAACCCAGCGGGTAGGGTGTTTGCTTTGCACGCGTTGGCCCATGCTGGTCTGGGTTCAATCCTTGGCATCCCATATAGTACCCGAACACCGCCAGGAGTGATTCCTGAGTGCAGAGCCAGGAGTAACCCCTGAGCATCGCTGGGTGTGACCCAAAAAGCAAAAAAAAAAAAAAAAAACAACTAGTAACAATTATGGACCTCAATTCCATGACCTGAAGAATGGTTTGAGGTTCTTCCTATCCCAGGAGCAAGCAGATACCCTTTGTTACACTTGCTTGTGACTGGACTGGATGTATAGAGATGTGACTGGTGCCCACTTGAGCAAATTGATGAACAATGGGAAGACAGTGATACAGTGATTAAAATTAAATTTTTGACTTGAATTTTGTAATTTTTGTGATATATTTCTTCAAAGATCACTTTTTATCAAATGAAAAGAATCACAGAGTAACCACAGAAGTGTTTAATAAATATGAGGAAATGAATTCAAAAGATCATCCTAAAAATTGACCAAATTGATTTGGGAATGTTTTATGGGAGATAATCCTACTCATAGTAATATATTTGAATGAGTTACTTTTTAGAATATGTACACTTTGTTTCCAAAATTTTTCATGAAAATATATGTACTGAGTTTATTTACATTATTTAAGGTAAAAGGAAGGAAATGATTTTATTAAGAAAATGATTTATGTTACTGCTGAAGAGGCAAAATGGAAGAAAACAAACTTGTTAATTTTAAGCTGGCTGAAAGATTAACTTGGCAAAAGTATAACCTGCTGACACAGAAGTAAAAACAAGATTTATTTGGAGATGCATTGTTGTCTCTGTAAGAGATTATATAACTACATGGCATACTGTGTTTTTATAAAGTAATCTGTTAACTCTGAAATATGTCCAGAAGTCTGGACACTCTTAAAGGAACTCTTAAAATATGCAAGGAAAATATACATGCATGTTTATATTCATATATACATACATATACTTTACCTGCTTTTCGCTTGTTTTCGTCAGTCATTCACTTGAATGACATAGCATTAGGTGAAGTTAATATCTTTTCTTTTCTTTTTCTTATTTTGCTTTTAGGGTCACACCGGCGATGCTCAGGGGTTACTCCTGTCTCTGCACTCAGGAATTTCTCCTGGCAGTGTTTGGGGGACCATATGGGAAGTGGGGATCGAACCTTGGTTGTTGGCATGCAAGGCAAACTCACTACCTGCTGCGCCTCACTCAGACCCCAGTTAATTTCTTTTAATTAAAAAATTTATTTTAATTGAATCACTTCTAAGTAGCAAAAAGTGTAGTAGTTAATAGTTAAATGGTAGTATCTTCATTTCAAATTGACTTGGCCTACTGTGTATACAGTGCACACAATTTCATTAAGCAAATGCTCAAAATTATAGAGCATATTTCTTGATTATTCTAATTTATTCATATGGCAGAGCCTTTATTTACTTTTGTGATATTACATACTTTAAATTTTAGAGTGCGACTACATGACACATCCATAGTGTCACTGAAATTGTCAAATAGTCAAATATTTGCTTTAAAATATAACCTAGATTTCTTCTAGATAGTATAGTACATAAAATGTTGATTTACTGTTGTAAAAGCATCACATATTCCTGATTTGATAAATAATTTTGTATCTCAGTAATCCATGCTCACTTGATTATTTTTTAACAGCAAAGTCTTTCTCTTCTGATAATAACTTAAAAACTAGCCTAGACGCTGTCATTTTCTATCTTTTTGTATCCTATAGTACTATAAGATATTCTAACACATTACAATAAGGAATAAAGCTAATGAAGTTAATTGAGGACTTTAACACACAATTTTTTATACTATGAACCGTGTGAGTATATTTGACATTATATTAAAATAATGAATACGTTTTTAAAATGCAGGGGGCAAAACCACTTAGTAAGCGTCTACGTTTTAGAAATCTAAGCATTACTTTATGACTTTTGAAAATCTTATTAGTCTCAATTTACACTCAAATATTGAGAGCACCATATGTACTGATGATGTAAGTGAGGAAAAGATAGTCATCAAAGGTTCCTGTACAGTTAATTGATGAAGGTTCTGAAGAAACACATGCCTCAAAAGCTTTCAAACCTCTTAGTATATCTAAGTATATTATAGATACTTCTGTATATTTTATTCTGTTTCTTGCCTTAAACTTCGTTTTTACAGAGTTATTAAAAAACTACTGATGAGTAAATATGTTTTGAATAAAACCCAATCTATGGTTTTTTATACTTAAAATAAATTGAACATTTTTTGTCCCTGTAATCCCGAAAATGAATATCACTATACAGTAAGAAAGAAATGAAAAGAAAAGCAGTAAGAGTTTTAATCTTGTAGCTGACAAACTAAGTAGTTGTTTATAATGTTCCTTTAACTTACTTGAAAGTATGAATAACATTTTTTATAAAAAAAAAGTACCTTTTTCATTAACGGAAGCTTTACATTAAATCAGAATACACTGAAATAAGTTTTAAAATTATAACTGGGTTTAAGCCAGAATGGAAAGAAACTTACAAGTATATTATATTTTTATTCTTTCCTGAAATACCATATCAATCTGCTTGAAAATATTCGTCCTTTGGATGAAGAATACTATCTTTTGAGTAAATGAATAATTTTGCTTTATGTAAAATAAACTCACTTTCAAATGATATCCCCAATGTTTCTTTCAGTCAGAACAATGATTCCCAATGTACAGACACAAAATTTTAGTATAACTGTAAAACAACAGAACATTTGTGATTAGAATATCACAAAAATGTGACAGTCTTCTTTGCATTCCTGGTATTGGGGCAATGCCTAGTGATCAGGGCTTACTCCTGGCTCAGCACACAGGGATCACTCCTGATCAGAAGCCTACACAACAAAAGTGTAATATAGATCATCTCTATGTCCTCTTTGTAATGCCTATGGGATATATTTTCAGTTTCTCATCAATTTTTTTTTTGGCCTTTGTATAACACCCAGCGATGCTCAGGAGTTACTCCTGGATCTGCACTTAAAATTACTTTTCACAGTGCTCAGGGCACCATATGGGATGGCAGGAATCAAATCCAGGTTGGCAGCATGCAAGGCAAATCCCCCTACCCACTGTAGTATCTCTCCCAGCCTCTCTCCTCAATTTTATATCCTTTGGATTAAAGAACGTTCCCTCATAATTGCATCATAGGTGTCTCCATGTGCGTTAACTAGAAATCATAAGAAACCAATTTTTCCAGGAGATTGCTCTAAGTAAATATTAATATACGATTTAAATTGTTCAAGCATCAATAAAAATCTAATATGCAACTAGATTTAATGTTCAGAAAAATGTCTACACTGTATATTTCATTCTTACTAACACTATAGATTCTCATTGTTCTCTTTACCTTTCAAGATTAATAGATACTAATATTTTATATAATCCTCACAATGTATCCTTCCTTATTCCAAATTACTTTGATTATACTAGTTCCCCTTTAAACTCCTAACACACTCTGAATTACATAAAGCATTCCTATAGAAAATGATCATATAGAAAAATTCCAAAAATTAAAACCAATAGTTTTAGGATGTTACCTAAAATTATTTTAAATGCATTAATTGGATTCATTATTTAGAATCCAACAGCCTCTAAATATATCTTGGATTATATTTTCCTAAGTATTAAGTTTTGTCTACTCATTTGTCTACTTATATGGGAATATTTTAATTTCTTATGGCATGTACAAAGCAATTTGTATTTCTCTTTTGTTTCTTAGTGGCATACTAGTAGAGATTGGCACTCACATGTAGTTTACTTTTCCTGCTACCAGACCCTCCCCACCTTTCTAAGTGATCCTTATATTTTATGAAGTAGAAACAAACTGTAGAAGACCTAAAAAATCTCATTATAGGATCACAAATTTGTTATGCTGCAAGTAATATCTGCTTTTAATATAGAAAAGCCTTCCTAAATCATGCTATAAATCAACGTTACTTTAAGTGTTGTTTGGTATCCCACCTGGTGATGCTTAGGGCACACTCCTGACTCTACATGAGGGGGTCATTTCTAGTGTTTTGGGGGAACTATATAGACTCCAGGATATAAGGTAGGGTCAGCCACAGAAAAGCAAGTGACTTGTCTCATATATTATTTCTCTGGTCCTACTCTATTAATATTTTTAATGTCAAAAAGAATTAATATATGGTGCTATGGTGTAGCATGGAATTAGACTTTCACCAATGAATTCAACGTACTGTATAAGATAGTAATTAATGACAATTTACTTCTGAAACATAGATAATGCTATAAATCAATGTGATTTTAATAAGCATGTTCCAAAATAAATGCATTGAAATTATTTATATTTGATAGGAGACAAGTGAGAACTTATGCCTCCAAGTTTAAAGGAATAGAGCAAAGCAGAAGAATCACAGCACTGCATGTAACATGAGTGTCTCAGCTAGCCCTTCTGCCTACAGTAATTCAGATTTTACTTCTGGCAGTATTTGTTCTCCTAAGTCTGAGAGTAAATTTATGCAACACAGGAAAAAAAATGTATCACTCCAAATTTTCCATGGATTACCTGAGAATTAGAGAATAGTATGTGTGTGTATGTGTGTGTTTGTGACTATTTTTTCTACTGAATATACTAGTTCAACAATCTTTCATTAATATAGAAAAAATTTCCAGTCATTTATTTATCTCAAAGTCAGTAATAACACTTTCACCCTACAAATAAATCACCATACTTTTTTTATTTCCTCTTTGTATCTTAAAATGCAACTTATATTTTATATTACATATGCATATGGCATAATTACATACTCTTATGGAGATACATTAATTTATTTTTCAACTTATATACATTTATAGAGATATATTAATTTAGTTATCAACATAACCAAAGTGATCTGCTCAGAGGGGAAACACAAATGAGTCTTTCACCATAAAATAGGAAGATTTCATTCTATTTAAATTTACATATTCAGATATAAACTTGTTCTAGTTAATATCTGAATATGTAAATTTAAATAGAATGAACAATCATCATCAATATCAAACTAAGAGGTAAAAGATATAGACACTCCAAATAATTTTTTAAATAAACCTGCTTTATGCTCCCAAGTGTAAATCTGGGGTTAGAAAAGATTTATTTTTAAAATATATTTCGTTTATGTATTTTAATATTTAATTTCTTTTCTTCTTATTGAAGTAATGTCACCTGTCATTTGTCACTTGTCTTCCCATTGTTCATCAATTTTTCTCAAGTGGGCGCCAGTAACGCCTCCATTCATTGGGAATGAGGTGCATTATTGTTACTGTCTTTGGCATATCGACTATTACGGGTAGCTTGCCAGGCTCTGTTGTGGCTCTGGGTTCATCCCAGGGGCCCAGTCGTTTTCTATGTCAGACCATCAACCATCCAGGGACCAGAGGGCAGAGCTCTGGGTGTAAACAAGCCTATCTCCTGTCTGCCACTTGCTGACACAGCTGGGCACCACAGCCACACCTGAAAATCTTGAAGTAATGAAGTAATGCTGCCTTATAAAACCATATACTTCTTAAGGGGTGCAGCTTCTTGTCTCTTGGAAGTATCGTACAACATCATCTTCACCTCTGAAGTACCAATACCGCACTCTTTCTACAGTCCACTGGATCCTTCCCATGTTGATCTTCACTCCTTTACCATTCCTGGCAATGTCAGTTGGCTATCAGACTTCAAAATTTTGTTCTCACCGGATGATGAAACCCAATCATAAACATAACATCTTTGTCATTGAATCTCTCATGTTGGTATAATAAAATCTGAAAAAGGTATTGTTCTCGGGCCGGAGTGATAGCCCAGCGGGTAGGGCATTTGCCTTGCATGCGGCTGGCCTGTGCCGGCCGGGTTCAATCCCGGCATCCCATATGGTCCCCGAGCACCGCCAGGAGTAATTCCTGAGTGCAGAGCCAGGAGTAACCCCTGAGCATCTGGGTGTGACCCAAAAAGCAAAAAAAAAAAAAAAAAAAAAAGGTGTTGTTCTCATTGACCTGTCCTGTCATTGTGACGGCATTTGGAACCCAGTCTTCATAGATGCTGGTATGTTGGGGCTGAAGCAACAGTACAGTGGGAGGGCATTTGCCTTGCATGCACCTGACCAGAGTTCGATTCTTGGCATATCATATGGTTCCCTGAGCACCTCCGGGTGTAATTCCTGAGTGCAGAGTCAGGAGAAACTCCTAAGCATAGCTGTTGAAACACCAAAAAGCCCAAAAAATTAATGCAAAAGTCAGTATACTAAATCCAGGAATGTGAATATAATTTAATATGACTTTTTTAAAGAGGAGGGTATTAAGACATATGAAACACTTAAGTATAAAACTAAGATATGAACAGAAGAAAGCACCACTGTGCTGAAACAGACATCTGCAAATCAGGAGTGTCTTCTCAATACAAAGATTACCTTCCTGAAGATCTTGATCTAGGGATTCTTGCCTCCAGAAATATAGAAATGTAATTCACAGTTGCTCACAAACGAATTGTCCTTCCTTCCTTCCTTCCTTCCTTCCTTCCTTCCTTCCTTCCTTCCTTCCTTCCTTCCTTCCTTCCTTCCTTCCTTCCTTCCTTCCTCTTCCTTCCTTCCTTCCTTCCTTCCTTCCTTCCTTCCTTCCTTCCTTCCTTCCTTCCTTCCTTCCTTCCTTCCTTCCTGCCTTCCTGCCTTCCTGCCTTCCTGCCTTCCTTCCTGCCTTCCTTCCTGCCTCCTTCCTCCTGCCTTCCTGCCTTCCTTCTTGCCTTCCTTCCTGCCTGCCTTCCTGCCTTCCTGCCTTCCTGCCTGCCTTCCTGCCTTCCTGCCTTATTGCCTTCCTCCCTGCCTTCCTGCCTACCTGCCTTTCTTTTTCCTTTTCTTTTTCTCTTCTTCCTCCTACCATCCTTTCTTCCTTTCTTCCTTTCTTCCTTTCTTCCTTCCTTCCTTTCTTTCTTTCTTTCTTTCTTTCTTTCTTTCTTTCTTTCTTTCTTTCTTTCTTTCTTTCTTTCTTTCTTTCTTGCTTGCTTGCTTGCTTGCTTGCTTGCTTGCTTGCTTGCTTGCTTTCTTTCTTTCTTTCACTGTACCAATTTTTCTCTACCTATAATTCCCAATGCCAAGGTAAATTAATTTAAATTAAACCAAATTAGATCTAAATACAATGAAAACAGAACTGACACACATGTGAATCTTATATCTCCCAGTTAGTCCTGTGTTATATGAACTTGCATAAACTCTAAGGGGATTTACTTTGATATGTGTATAGTCAGACTCTAAGGGGATTTACTTTGATATGTGTATAGTCCGAATGCAAGTTGCCCTCCCAATGGAAAACCAGCAGGACAGTTCTACTGTTCAAGAAGGGAGACATTCACGACATCGGCAACTATCGCCCCATCTGCCTGTTGTCTGTCATCTACAAGCTGTTTACACGAGTCACCCTGAACAGGATTAGCAGAACACTAGATGAAGGACAACCATGCGAGCAAAGCAGGCTTCCGGAAAGGATTCAGCACAATCGACCATATCCACACGGTAACCAAGCTCACTGAGGTTTGTAGGGAATACAAGATGCCCCTCTGTCTCACGTTCATTGATTTACAGAAAGCCTTTGATTCTGTAGAGACTGAAGCAGTCATCGAAGCCGTAGCCAAACAGGGTGTTCAAACCCAATACATCAAGATCCTTCGTGAGCTGTATTACTTATTCACCACCAGGATATCACCATTCTACAAAGAAGTGATCATTGATGTGAAAAGAGGGGTTCTACAGGGTGATACCATTTCACCAAAACTCTTCAGCGCCACCGTCAAGAACATCATGCAGCAATTAGAATGGGAAGGAATGGGAGTGAAGATAGATGGTCGGCAACTATACCACCTCTGCTTCGCTGATGACATTGTTCTAATAACACCCAAACATTAGCCAAGCAGCACAAATGCTGGCTGACTTTGACCGAGAATGTGGAAAGATAGGTCTACAGCTGAATCTAAAGAAAACTATGTTCATGAAGAATGAACTAGTTCCAGAGGCCCCATTCACTCTCAATGGAACAAACATCTCTGAATGCAGCAGTTATGTGTACCTAGGTCGAGAAATCAACATGATGAACGACCTAAAACCTGAGCTGCGCAGAAGGAAGAGAGCGGCATGGAATGCCTTCAAAGGCATCGAAGAAATAGCTAAAGGACAAAGAACCTCTGGCTCCGGGCACATCTCTTTGACTCCACCGTTCTCCCTGCATTAACATACGCCTCAGAGACCTGGGCCCTACGAAAGCAGGATGAGAATGCTATTCGGGTCTCCCAGAGAGGCATCTAAAGAGCTATGCTTGGAATATCACGCCTCACTCAAGTGAGAGAAGGAATCCGGAGTTCTGACCTCCGTCGCTATTCCAGAATCAGGGATGCTGTCTCGTTTGCCAAGGCGGCATCAAAAAATCAGATGAGCTGGACATGTAATGCGATTTGGAGACAACCGCTGGACTAGAGCCATTACCGACTGGATCCCACGGGATGTCAAAAGATCACGTGGCTGCCCATCTACAAGATGGTCAGACTTCCTTGTAAAGACCCTGAAGGAACGGTTTGAGTTTCTTCATATTCCTGAATCAACCAGATGCCATTGGGCTACATTGGCATGTGACAGGATCCAATGGAAATGTTACTGGCACCCGCTCGAGCAAATCGATGAATAACTGGGATTCAAGTGATCAAGTGATAGTAAGACTAAATCTGAATCTCTTCTGACTTATGATGCAGTCTGTATACTCTATTTAGACTTTTTCGCATTAGTCAACTCATAAATAATGTGTAATTAATAATATGTATTATATCTTATTCTAGCTCCTCTCTTTTTTTGTGTGTGCTCCAATTTAACTACATTAAACTTCAATATAACTATATCGAGCTAAAATATAATCAAATTTAATTCTTTTAAGATAATCTAATGTTTCTTTGAATCAATATTTTTGTACGTTTCTTATTAGGTTTTTTTTTTTTTTTTTTTTTTTGCTTTTTGATTCACACCGGCAATGCTCAGGGGTTTCTCCTGGCTCTTCACTCAAGAATTACTCCTGGCGGTGATCTGGGGACCATATGGGATGCCGGGAATCAAACCCGGGCCATCATGGGCCAACCGCATGCAAGGCAAACACCCTACCCGCTGTGCTATTGCTCCGGTCCCTTATTAGGTGTTTTAAAATAGAGAATAATAAAATTATTGAAAGTAAAAAGTCTTGCTAACTTTGTTTGATTTGCAACATATGCCAAAAAAAGCATTATTACAAAAATGTTTATCATTCTTTATTACTTCACTGTATCACTGTCTTCCCATTCATCATCAATTTGCTTGAGTGGGAACCAGTAAGATCTCCGTATGTCCTGTTTCATGCTAGTAGAGCCCAAGGGCATTTGCTTGCTCCAGGAAAATAAAGAGCCTCAAACCATTCCATCACGTCATGGGAGTGAGGCCTATAATTGTTACTGGTATATGGCATATCAAATATGACACAGGTAGCTTGCCAAGTTCTGCCATGCAGGAGGCATACTCTTGTAGTCACCTCTGATCTCCAGCATTTATTGATGCGCCGCGCTTAGCTGGGCTTTGATAGATTCTTCTTCTGGGTAGAGTTCTGATGAGAGGGAAGTCCGGATGTGGAAAATGGTGGCCATCATGGAGTAGGGGGTCGCCTAGCTTCTTGCAAGGCTCTTCTGGGGTGGCAGGCCAGGGCTTGAACCTGCCATCCCTCTCCTGTCCTCATGAGCGGCTGGACACAGGAAGAGCTGGTAGCAGCTCTGCCCCATGTCTGTGAGTCTCTGATTGAGCAATAACAGGTCTGTGATGCCCTTAACACAGGCAGGATTGACAGATTGATAGCTCTTTCTCGATTCCGTGGGTGGTGGTGCATGGCCGTTCTTGGTGGAGCGATTTGTCTGGTTAATTCCGATAATGAACTAGACTCTGGCATGATTTATTACTTAATATCTTAATTTCTAGATTTATTCTATCAATAAGTAGCTAACACATGACTAATGTGTGCAGAAAACATGATGCAGAATTTTAAAACCAAGTCTGTAAAGACAGTTTATACAAAATATACAAATATTATTGATATCAGGTACAAATGAAACTTTTCATAGTAAAATTGCTCAGATTACCCTAAGTCTCTAGACTGAAGAGTTTAAATTTTACTGATGTCATTAGAACAGAAAATACAGAACATATACAATTATACTAAATCAAAAAATATGGGCTTAGTAATTAAGGAAATGAGACTATGGAAGAAACAAATTTTTTTTGTTTGTTTTTTTGGGAGGTGTCATGATGGTGGTACTCTGGGTTTTGCTTCTGCCACTATACTCTGGAATTATTCCAAGTGGTGATCAGGGGACTACATGTGATCCCAAGGATCACACTTAAGTCCTCTGCCTGATAAACAAGTGCCCTCCCCCACTGTATGATCTCTCCATGCCTCCAACATGTGTTAATGGAAATTAAAAGAACGTTACCTATACAGAAACTTACAAGTTTCACTTATTACTTGTCACTTTTATCACTTGTATTTCCATTGTTCATCAATTTGCTTGAGCAAGCACCAGTAACATCTCCATACATCCTGTCACATGCTAGTGTAGCACAAGGGCATCTGCTGGCTCAAGGAACATAAAGAGCCTCAACCATTAGATCAGGTCATAAAAATGGCGTCTATAATTGCTACTGGTATTTGACATATCAAGTACGACACAGGTAGATTGCCAGGCTCTGCCATGTGGGTGGGATACTCTTGTAGTCACCTCACATTTCATGCATTTATTGATGAATGGCGCGACAGCAAAGTGGCTGCATGAGCCAGGCTTGTGATCAGCTCTTCTGCTGGGTGGAGTTCTGATGAGCTAAAGAGTCTGCATGTGAAAAATGGTCGTCCTCATGGTGTGAGGGTTCCTCTGGCGTCTTGCAAGGCTCTGCTGGAATCGTGGGCCAGGACTAGAACCCACCTTCCCTCCCAGGTGCCTCGTGACTATCTGAGCACAGGGAAAGACAGTAGCAACTCTGCCCAGGGTATGCCCCATGTATCCTAGGTATGCCTGATCCAGGAGACTCATGTACAAGGGGGCAGAGCTGCTACCGGCTCTCCCTGTGCCCAAATATCACGAGTCACCTGGGAGGGAAGGCAGAGTTCTAGACCTGGCCTGCCATCCCAGCAGAGCCTCGCAAGAAGTCAGAGGAACCCCAACACCATGAGGGTCGTCATTATCCATTTATCTCTTATAAAAATAATTTAAAGAAACTTGGAGATTATATATTTTATTAAATTATGGAATTTCCACTCACTGTGTGAATATATATATATATATATATATATATATATATAAAAGATGTTACTTTTATGGATTATTTATAGATTTTTTGAGCAAAGAGAAATTATTTTGTACTACTTGGATATGAAGTAATAACAATAATATTAATTATTACTATTATTTACTATTAATTTTCCTTCTATGTGAAGAAAGAGTTGTAGTGTACTAGGGATAACTCACTTTTTTGTTTTATCAAAAATATCCCAAATGTCACTGTTTAAGGGAGATCTTCTCCCTGACAAATCTTTAAGTTTCTACGCTCATCTGTATTCTAGAAAAGGACAAAACTAGTCTTTTTTATTTGAATTTAAATATAAATGTATATGGATTTAATACATATATGAATAAATTGCATTATTTAAAATTGATTTTTAAAATTCCTGTAGACAAAGACCTTTAATCTTTTAACTATAGTCTTTCAGAATTTTTTAATTAAGCATATCCCAGAAAAAAATACATTTCACACATATTCATATAAGAATATTTTTTCTTTTTTTTTGCCACAGTGTAAAATGTCTGGTTATGGCGATATTATACAAATAAGTTACATATTTGTAGCAAACTGAAGAGTACTTGCAAATAGAGTTATTATTCATACCCTATTTTTCAAGAGTAATTTCTGGCTTCTAGAAATTGTACTGGATTATCTCTATTTTTATAGTGGTATCTTTGTGAACTTTTTTTTATCATGATAGCTGAAATCTACTTTTGAATCCTTTTGATCAATTTTTAAATGTTTGTGTCTTCTCAGTTCCAAAATTATACTAGAAAATTCTTCACATTTATTTTTTCAATGACAAATTTTCACCTAATCTTGAATTACTTAAATATGATTTCCCATCCCTAGACTGGAATATAGTGGGAAGGATTGCTGGAATCAAATCTGGTTAGTTTCACACAGGCAAGCACCATATCACAAGCACAATCTCTCTAGCTCTCAATTTTTATAGTAAATAATTATATGTTGTGTGACCAGTAAAACGAGAAAAGTAAAGGGAAGTATATGGAGGGTTAAATATATCTCCAGTCTTAAATAAGTTCTTTCTGTGATTTGTATCATTTAAAGTCTTATTTTACTAGGAAAATAATCCTCCAACTCCTAATTCTGTCTTTATGTAGTCCTGGATAAACACATGTTTTTAAATGAATATTTGAACCTGCATTATATAGAAAACATGGCAGTGCTTAACAGTCTGTTCTGACCTTATGCATCATTCTGCCATGTAGGAAAAATATTAATATTACCTAAACTTGGTATAGAAAAGAACTGACTAGTAGTTTGAACTAGAACCTATAGATTAAAGAAAACCAATCTAAAAGTTAAAATAAAATATTGACATATCAGATACATATACTACAAGAAAGGGCAATTAACAAAAAGTCTGCAACCTGAAACTTTTCCAAGAGGTGGAAGAAAAAGTTTCATTACTGAACAATAAAGCAATAAACAAAATATGATACGAAACAGAGGCATTCTGCGAATGAGATCCCAGACAAAAACAAACACCTCACCCTTACGTAGCAGGGAGACACAAACCACTGGCATAATGCTTTCAAAAAAAGAAAAACTGTTATTTAAGTACTACAGATACCTACACAGTGTTTACTCTAAATTAACTTGGTCATTTGGGCAGAATCTGTCTAAAACAAGCACCAAGTTAAGAAAATACTTCATTAAGGAAGCATAAAATAAATAAGTACCACAGAAACCTTAGCCTTACTGGAGTTTTTCCAGTACTCTGTCATAAAATAACTCTATACTCTTCTGTACAAAGGCGGAAGGAAGAGACATAGGAACTCTATACTTCTTCTGCACAGAGAGAAGAAAAAACAATACAGGGACAGTGATGAGAAAGATGAGTAGTAATGAAGATGACGTACTGGGCATAAAGATGATGTATTGGCTGTGAAGAACAGTGATAAAACCTTCCATTTGCAATGGGAACTGCTTAATATATTTCTTTTCTCAACCTTGGAATTGGCCAACTTCCAAGATCACCTCTCGATTCCTACCCAGAAGCTAGAGGGAAGAGTCAAAGTCTTTTACTTTGTTTCCCGCTAAAGTTTTTAAATAGCTTTTCATGTGCACCAAACATCAGAGAAATCATATGCAATGACAAGTTTCTAAGGAAAATAAGAGAAGGAAATGACAGAAAGTTTTTTTTTTCCAGTGACAAAAAGTTTTTTTTTCCTCCGTGTACTTTTCTACTATGGCTACAGCATCACTTGCTATAAAATGTGAAGATGTCTCACATTTGCTTTTGCTCATTGATAATGAAATGGAGTTTCAGATATGTTTCTGTATAAAGACAAAATGATGCTGCATTTGTATAATAGAACTCACTTTATTCTTTTATTTGCAATATAGCTGACCTAATCTTACTAAAAGCCTGTAGCTTTTACTCTGAGAGCACTTAATATGTGAAGAAAATCCATTTTCTTTCACATCTAATGGGAGCAACAGTCACTACCTACCATTAAATTATACTTGTAGTGGCACAGGAGTATCGTCACAGTGTAGTTAGAGAAAAACCACAAGCTCTCTCCAAAGAACAATGGATAATCAGGGCTTGAAATCCCCCAGTAGGATAAGCAGAAATTAAATCATAGAGTAAGTCAATTATAGACAGAGACTACTAGTATGAAACAGTTAGATATAATCAAATATGTCCACCTGTTTATTGTAGAGGTTTTATTTTATAGTGGAACATGTGTGGGAACTTGAGAGAATAATGGGGTCCTAAATTATATTGCAAGATCCATTTGATCACCTTCATTTACTCAGAAAGGAACTTTATCACATAACTTATCATGCAGAAAAAATATAATTTTGCTAGAAGAAAGTCCACTTCAATGAACAATTACCCTTATATGGACAATTTTTAAGTTAGGAAACCAAGTATGTTGATGAGTTGATGCAGAGATATGATATTGGATATCAACTCCTAATTTGCACATCCTGGTAAAAAAAAACATTTTAATTAAGCAAGCATTCACAATAGAAAAGATTTTTACAAATCTATTGTATTGCAAATATGAACTTCTTTATTTTTTGTTTATTTTTTTTTAGAATTGAATCTGAGAGATACACAGTTACAAGGCTTTTCATGATCCGGTTTTAATACCACTATAGTGCACAAATAGCTACAGATATGATCATTTTTATAATGCAAAATTTTAGCTTACTTTAAGCACATAAAGCATCATATTTAAAGTAATTATTATTTTTGGTACATACTTTAAAGAATTTCTAGCAAAATCATTTTCACAAAATTTAAATTATGAAAATCATACCATAGTTTATCTGATGTATGCCACTGATGGAAGCAATACTTTTCAAAATTCAAACGTGGGTTTATGTCTAGATAGTAAATGCATAGAACAATACTGATAACCTTCAATTAAACTGAATCAGACAGCATTTTGATATACTACTAACAGACAATTTCTAAATAACTTGTTATTCGTTAGCTGATGAATAACATATAATTGAAGACAACACACAATTATTGCATTAATTGACTGATTTCATTGGTAAAGTTTTCGTCTACCACATGTAAATTCTGTGGGCCACAGATAGAACCTGTATAAACTCAGTTTAGGCCATCAACAATAACAGTTTGGGAAGAAAATCTTTATTTAGTATAAATGTTTAAGATTAAAAAATACTGTGAAGATAAACACCTGTGTTTGTAAGCTAAGAAACTTTTTTAAAAAAAACTGATGAGAAACCTGTATACAGTAATTCCGACTATAGCAATTTATGAGGTCTCATGTTATTAAGTTCTTCTAAGGTTTAATTTTCTTTGTAAAATTCTATAATAGTATTATCAATCTTAGATGACAGGTGGGAATTAATATGAAGATAATCTATGTAAAGTACTTTGCAGTAACTGATTTCAATAAAGTTTAGTGATTCATTGCTCTTAATTTAAATATAAGCTTAATAATTTAAAAATAAATGTATGTTATTAGTGGGGGGTTATTTACTTTATTCTTTGCAAAAATACATTCTATATTCTCTTGCTAATTAAGAGGGAAATTGGGTGTATACTTTTCATTATCATCTCATAGTTTGCTTATAATGATTTTATGATCTCATAGTTTGCTTATTCAGGATGTAAAACCAAAAAATCTTTTTTGAGGAAGCAGGATTTACAAAAGCCATGACTGCTGCTAGCACCTGAAATAGCAGGTGAAGCTAAAACAAAGAAAAAAATTCGAGAGAGGTAACCCATTTTAACTCATGGTTTAAATTCTGCTCCCAGCTTCAGAAAATGTTCATCAACATCTTGGTGGGACCTCAGATACAAGGAAACTCTGGGTCACCCCACAAATATTCTGGGATTAGGGGTCAGGGGATCCTCTTCTGTCCCAGGGGATCAGCGGCCAGCAGATGGAGAAAGATGCAAGAATCTGGCAAAGTTTCAAAATGCTTTTTATGTAACACACGTTCTGGCATACAA
>JAJIBD010010699.1:0-52706 GCA_021461705.1 Cryptotis parvus | reverse complement strand
CATTTAGCAATCCAAAGTAATTTCAAAATTAGATCGAAATGATTTGGAGAACATGCATTTAAGTTATGATGGGTTCTAACTTGGAAGCAATAAAATGTCTTTTTTATATGATCAAGCAGCAAAACACTTCATAATTTATAGTCTGACTTTAATCTTTTTGTTATACCTTTTCTATGTTAGCTATTTTCAGTTCTAAATAATTGTGCAGTTGCCATCTAGTGGACACAGACTATAACTGCACAAAAACGCAGGATATAAAACTATCATAGTTTGTACCTAGACAAAGGATCTTATGAGTACATTCACAATTTCTGCAACTATAACGTGGTAGAGAAATAATGAATTTAAAAAATTCCAATTATAAATAAATGTTTCAAGTCTTACAGGTCTTTGAACTAAAATATAAAAGAAATGATGCTTTTTTTCTTTTCTTTCTTTTTTTTTTTTTTTTTTTGCTTTTTTGGGTCACACCCTGCAAAGCTCAGGGGTTGCTCCTGGATCTTCACCCAGGAATTAGGCCTGGCAGCGCTCAGGGGGACCATATGGGATGCCAGGGATTGAGCCCGCATGCAAGGCAAATGCCCTACCCACTGTGCTATCACTCCGGCCCCAAGAAATGAAGCTTAAGGTGACACCTACTATGTTCCTGTTAGAATGACTCAAACACAAGAGCAAATGACAATACAGACCATCCTGGAAATTACTTTGGCAGTGTAAAAATAAAGTTAATGGTGAATTTATTATAACCCAACCATTCACTCAAAAGATATCCTTGTTTCCACAAACATTTGTACACAAAAGTTTATAGCAGTTTATCAAATAATCATAAAAGATGGAAACACCCAAATACCCATGGATTTAAAAAATCTGCCAACAAGCTTCCCCACAATGAAATACTTTTCTACAATGTGAACAAATGAATGCATGGCAACACTGATAGTCTCAAATGTACTTTGCTAACTAAAAAATACAGATTCCAAAACTACATATGGAATGATCATGGAAGCATGACACTGAGAAAATGTTAGGGACAGAAGTCAAATGATATTAGTGGGTGCCAAAGACAGAAAGATAGCTGGCTGAAATAGCGAATTAGTCATAAAGAAAAATGAGAGAACTTTTGTTTTTTTTTTCTTTTTTTAAAGTATTTTATTATACCACCGTGAGATATACAAATAAAAAAGATATACAATTAAAAAGTTCATGTTTGGGTTTTGGTCATACAGTGTTCCAGCACCCGTCCCTCCACCTGTGCCCATCTCCCACCACCAACATCCCCAGTTCCCTCCCGCCTTCCCCAGCCCACCTCCATGGCAGGTTCTTTATTTCTTTCCCTTTCTCTCTCTTTCTCTGTTCCTTCCCTTCCAGACTATGGATTACAGAACATACGTTAAAAGGTTGTCATGTGTATCCTTTTGCCTCTATTTAATGCTCAGTTCTAGGTTGGCATTAGTACCCTCGACAATTATTAGCACCCTTTTCCATTTTCTGTCTTACCTAACCTCTGACTCCCACACGTTTGTGATAATTTCCACCTTTGACAAGACCTCCTGATATATGTTTCACTTGACCTTGGATATTGGTATCATAATATGTACATATATATTTATGCCATGCAAATAAATGCAGTCATTCTGTATCTGTTTCTCTCCTTCTGGCTAATTTCGCTCAACATAATCTTCTCCATGTCCATCCATTTATAGGCAAATTTTATAACTTCATTTTTCCTAACAGCTGCATAGTATTCCATTGTGTAGATGTACCAAAGCTTCTTTATCCAGTCATCGATTTTCGGGCACTCTGGTTGCTTCCAGATTCTGGCTATTGTGAATAATGCTGCTATGAACATAAAAGTAGGGATGGTGTTTCCGCTGCGTAGAAAAATGAGAGAACTTTTGGAGTGACAAATCACTGTATCACTGTATCACTGTCTTCTCGTACTTCATCGATTTGCTCGAGCGGGCACCAATAACATCTCCATACGTCCTGTTGCAAGCAAGGGCATCTGCTTGCTCCAGGGACAGGAAGAGCCTCAAACCATTCTTCAGGTCATGGAACTGAGGTCCATAATTGTTACTAGTTTTTCACATAACAAATAAAACATGGGTAGCTTGCCAGGCTCTGCTGTCTAAGGGTATACTATCAGTAGAAGGTTCTCATCTCGAGCATTTACTGATGAAACTTATAGGGGAAAGACCATGTTTTCTCTCTTTTTTTTTTTTTTTTTTGCTTTTCGGGTCACACCCAGCAATGCTCAGGGGTTTCTCCTGGCTCTGCACTCAGGAATTACTCCTGGCGGTGCTCGGGGGACCACATGGGATGCCGGGGATCGAACCCGGCCGGCATGGAGGCCAGCCGCGTGCAAGGCAAACGCCCTACCCGCTGGGCTATCACTCCTAGCCCCCCATGTTTTCTCTTGAATGGAGCTCTGAGGAATTATGGAGTCTGAATGTGAGAATGACTGACTGTATGATGTGTGGGTTGCTCTGGCTTCTTGCTAGGCTTACTGGGATGATGGGTATCAGTTAGAACCTGTCTAGAACTGTATACAGTGTATAATTGTGAAAGATCCTGGGAAGGACCTTATTCTAAATTCAGTATTATCTAAGAATACCATGCCACCATGAAGCAGCTGTGTGCCAAGGGAGCTGTGGGTCTGGTGTGGGTGTGTCTTTCTTCCAGGGGAAGCTGGAATGGAGGTGGAGGAAAGGGCAGAGCCCAAATCTCTGCTTAGTCCAGCCAGCTGTACTTTATTTTGATTGACTACAGCAGGGGGTGCAGGACTTTGAAAATTTATTGGAACTCATAGAACTGTACACCTGAAAAGATATGCCCAGCTTTTGGAAGGAGGATCAAATATTTAAAATAATATGACAAGCATCCAGACAGATTGGGTCATCAATCACTGAAATATTTGAGCAGGACTGTTATCAGACACTAATATGCTGATTCAATGCTAAGAAAATAGGATAAGTAGAAAAAAGTTTTCACACTTACTCTGAAGAAGTTTTAAATGATCTCATTCTCCTTAAAATAATTAATTTTCATGGAAAAATGTGCTTCCCCAGAAATATATTACATACTTCTCAGGTCCTGCAGTGCTGGACCAGTTGAAAATTTTTTGAAAGTTAGAATTTTGTTATTGTTGTTGTCTTCAAAGATCCATTTGTTGGTAGTGGGCTAGGTGGTTCCAACCAAAAGCATTAGAATTTCCTGAGTGGCTTAATTTAAATGGAGGGGAGAGAGTCCGCAGCTTTATGAGGGAGGTTACCACACACTCTTCTCTATTCTCTCTGGATCCACCTCAATTGTCCAGGGAGGTGCATGGGAAATCCCGTACTGTTGGGAGCTCATCAGTGAGCACCTGTATGGTGCTGACCTCATGTCTTACCAATCCTGCAAACACGGTCATCGAACTGTACCTGACTCCATCAGTTTTGGCTGGTGTAGGAAATGGCCCCTATTACCCCTCCACCGCTCCCAGTTTCTTGGGGCATCATTGAGCCCATATGGAATGAGGAATTACTCTTTGTAGGAAAGAAAAATCAGTCCTACTCTTACCCAGGTTATTTAGGTTTATCAGTTATTTAGGTTTTATCACTACAAGGGCAAGGTGAGATAGTGCAGTGGGTAGGGTGCTTGATCCACATGCAGCCAACCAAAGTTTGATTCCTAGAACTGCATGGGGTCCACTGAGCACCAAACAGGAGAGACCACTGAGCACAGAAGAATGAGTTTGGCCTGAGCATAGGCAGGAGTGACCCCAGAACCAAAATATGTGAATAAAATTAAAAATTAAAAAGTATATACCACTATCATATAATTTCCTTCATTAACTATCCATTTCTACAATGTTATCAGATCCCATATGGATGTGCAGATAACAGTGAGTTGGATGTGCCACAGGCTTCTGCAAAAAGTATTTGTACTTCTTTAAATATGTTGAAAAACATGAAGGGGTTAAGGGGATATCTGATAAAGTCCTTGTAAAGAGGTTTCAGATAACTTTATGAATGAATGCTATCATCTAGGTCAGAGGGTCAGAAAATTTTTATAATGAAAAGATGATGCTTTAAAGGAGAGGGTGATGACAGGGGTTCAGGGGCACATGCCTTGCATGAACAAGCACTTAAGGTTCACCAAATAGTCACAGAGAGAGAGAGAGAGAGAGAGAGAGAGAGAGAGAAGAAGAGGAAAAGTGCTGCTCTAGAGGCAGGCTGGGGGAGAAGGGAGGCGACTCTGAGGACATTGTTGGTGGGAAATGGCACTGGTGGAGAGATGGTGCTGGAACACTGTATGACTGAAACCCAATCATAAATATCTTTGTAATTGTATATCTTATGGTGGTATAATAAAATAAAAATTAAAAAACAACAAAAAAAACCCAAATAGTCTCACACTGAGGATCACTGTGGCCCCCAGGGTCACTGGTATGGCAGCACAGCAACACCAACTTCTGCCCAGAACCTTCCATTTGAGATGGTCAAACACGACCCTGTATACCCTGAGCACTGAGAGAGCCCCTCCAAAAGACATTCTTGATATAACTGGATAAATGTAATTTATTTTCACTAATAAGGGAAGGCAGAAAAGATAGAATCCCTTAAGAAATTTTGACAACAATATATTGAGAAGTAATAGGCAGAGAGGGAAATTATTCCAATTGTAATGCTCTCAAGTAGAGCTCAGAAGGCCAGACATTCAGTGCCAGTTCCTGTTGAACTGGAGTGTGCCAGGGCCGCTCATGCCAGACTCAGAGCCATGATCTGAAGTGCTTGGAGGCCTTCAGGGCTGCACCTGCTGATACTCAGGGCAATAGGTGGTGCTAACATGTATACAATAGACCCTATCATATATATCTAGATTATATATCGAGGTGTCTAACAGAACCTGAAAAGCATGCAAGTTAACCACTGTGCTGTCTTTCCAGTTACTTCTGTGGACTTTTTATTTTTGAATGTTGGTCATTTTTCAGGAGAAGGATCAAGAGTGAATAGCTTCCATAAGTCAACACTGAATTAGGATAAAGTTGCTTCATATTTAGTGCAATGATACCAAGGTGATTATATGTATATATCCATCATCTGACTCAAGTATGCCTCAGATTTTCCTAATAGAGTTTAAAATTATGTCTTAAAAAATGATATATTTTCAACCTCCCGTCTAATTCTTGCATGACAGGCTTTTAAGGAGACGGTGATTATTTCAGCGGAGACTGTTCTTGTGAAGTCCTCTTGGATGCTTAATCTACTGTCAGATAGCCCATTATCTAGGAAATCTGACTTAACCTACTGCATATTTGGAGTGTGCTTTATGTTAATATTTTGTGCCTTTGCTCAGTCTACTTCGGACAAGAGGAAATGGGAGGTTACTGGGAGCCTGACATAAATGTAAGAATAGAAACTATTCAACTCAATTCAACAAGCATTTACTGGATAGTTTGGAATAAAACATGCAGTCAGAGCCAACAATCAGTGTTTGCCAGAAGTTGAGGAAAAATAGGTGAAAGAAGGCTGAACCTAGAGGATTTTTTTTCTTGGTTTGAGTTCTCAGAGATAACACCTTGTCTCTATGCTCAGGGTTGGTTCCTGGTGGGGCTCAGAGGACCTTTTGTGGCACCAGCAGTTGAACATAGGTCAGGCACTTGTCAGGCAAATATCATGTCCACTGTTATCATCTCTGTAATTACTACTAACACATACACATTCAATAAATGTTAGATCATTAAATGATCACTAAATGACTAAGTATTGGGTTTCAAATATGAAATTTTTTCTAAAACTTAATAGTACCAAGATAAGGGAAATGAGATAGAAGAATGAAAAGAGAGAATTTAACGCAGGTGTTAATTTTCTGTTGTTTTGGAAAAGTAAATAAATTATATTAATCACTTTGCTATTTTTACTTTTTTTTTAGAAGCTAATTTAGAGACCCTTGGGGAAGGATATATATATAGGATAGGACCATAATAAATTTGTTAACAATTAAGGATTCTAAATATTTTTAATTTGACTTGATTTATTCGTTTAATAAATGTTCACTTCTTTTTTAAGGTATTCACTTGATCACTTGACATCCCATTATTCATCGATTTGCTTGAGCAGGCGCCAGTAACATTTCCATTTGACCCTATCACGTGCCAGTGTAGCCCAATGGCATCTAGTTGTATCAGGAATATGAAGAGCCTCAAACGTTTGTTCATGGTCTTCACAAAGAAGTCTGACCATCTTGTAGGTGGGTGGCAACGATATCTTTGACATCCTGTGGGATCCAGTCGGTAACGGCTCTAGTCTAGCGGTCATCTCCAAATCGCATTACATGTCCAACCCATCTGATTTTTGATGCCTTGGCAAATGAGACAGCGTCCCTGACTCTGGAACAGTGACAGAGGTCTGAGCTGCTGACTCCTTCTTTCACCTGAGTGAGGCGTGATATTCCAAGCATAGCTCTTTTGATTCCTCTTTGGGAGACCTGAATAGTGTTCTCATCCTGCTTTCTTAGGGCCCAGGTCTTGAGGCATATGTTAATGCAGGGAGAATGGTGGACTTGAAGAGATGTGCCTGGAGCCCGAGGTTCTTTGTCTTTTTAGCTATTTCTTCAATGCTCTTGAAGGCGTTCCATGCTGCTCTCTTCCTCCTGCGCAGCTCAGGTTTTAGGTCGTTCATCATGTTGACTTCTCGACCTAGGTACACATAACTGCTGCATTCAGAGATGTTTGTTCCATTGAGAGTGAATGGGGCTTCTGGAACTAGTTCATTTTTCATGAACATAGTTTTGTCAAGATTCAGCTGTAGACCTATCTTTCCACATTCTCGGCCAAAGTCAGCCAGCATTTGTACCGTTTGGCTAATGTTTGGTGTTATTAGAATGATGTCATCAGTGAAGCGGAGGTGGTGTAGTTGCCGACTGTCTATCTTCACTCCCATTCCTTCCCATTCTAATTGTCGTATGATGTTCTGGAGGGTCGCTCTGAAGAGTTTTGATGAAATGGTATCACCCTGCCGAACCCTTCTTTTTGACATCGATGATCACTTCTTTGTAGAATGGTGAGATCCTGGTGGTGAATCCGCACACAGCTCACGAAGGATCTTGATGTATTGGATTTGAATACTGTGTTTGGCTAGGGCTTCGATGACTGCTTCAGTCTCCACAGAATCAAATGCTTTCTTTAAATCAATGAACGTGAGGCAGAGTGGCATCTTGAACTCCATACAAAGTTCAGTGAGCTTCGTTATCGTGTGGATATGGTCAATTGTGCTGAATCCTTTCCAGAAGCCAGCTTGCTTGCATGGTTGACCTTCAACTAATGTTCTGCCAATCCTGTTCAGGATGACTCGATTGGCAACTTGTAGATGACAGACAACAGGCAGATGGGGTGATAGTTGCCAATGTTGTGGATGGCTCCCTCTTGGACAATAGAACTGTCCTGCTGGTTTTCCATTGGGTGGGCACCTTGCATTTGGACAGGTAGTGTGCGAAGAGCTGAACCGGTGTATTGAAGAGTACTGAAAGCAGATTCCTCAGGTGTTTGTGTCTGGGCCGGGTGCTGTTCCCTTATTTACTGATGAAATGGCATGTCGGATTTCAGAAGGGAGAACGTTAGGGAACGACATATCCATCCTGCAGAATTTGGTATGTGGGCAGGTGGACGTGGCTATCAAAGTATGAGTAGAAGTCATGGATAATCTTCTACATCTGAGTAGAAGTCATAGATAATCTTCTCCATTGCCTTTCTGGAAGATGTGATAGATCCATCAGGACATTGGAGGGCAGTGATCTTGGTCTTATATTTGGCAAAGGACAGGTGGGTATTGCGAATGCTTTTCCTGGCTTCTGCTGCATCTTCCAGTATTTCTGCTCTACTCTCTTTGAGGTCTTCCTTTATCGCTTCTCTGCACTGCTTTGCAAGCTTGGATGTTAGCATTTGGTCGCCTGAAGCTCGCGGCTTTTCATGTTGGCGAATGAGCTCGAGAGTTTTTGACGACAGGCATCCTTTTGTGACTTTTTCTCTCTCAGCATTCTTCGCACAATCATGGAGGCGCTGAACCAGTTGGTTGTATTCTTCATCGATGTCATAGATGATGGTATCTTCCCATGTTGCTGCAATGGTGCCAAAGAGTTCCCAGTTGGTGGTTGTTCTGGGAGTTCTCTTCTTAATCTTTGTAGCCTTTTCCCGCATTGTGTGAAATAGAATTTTGCATGAAGGAGATGGTGGTTCGATCCTGTTTGGAATTTTGGGACGACAGCAGCATCGGTCAGGCAAAACTGTAGATGAAGAGGATGTGGTCAATTTCATTGTGGAACTGTCCACTAGGGGATTCCCATGTCCAATGTTTCGATTCAGCCTTCTGGAACTGTGAGGTATTATTCTGGAACTTGTAAGGTATTATAAATAAAAAGAAATAAAAGATAAGACCTCTAAAAGTACACACCCAAGTTAGTAGTCATTGTTTGTACAGTTAAAACATGTAATAACATATAAATACTATCTTTGGAAGCTGTTTTTTGTTGTCTTTTTTAATATTATATTATACCACCATGAGATACACAATTACAAAACTGTTCATAAAATGTTCATATGTGATTTACCTGCAGATGGATGGACATGGAGTCTATCATGCTGAGTGAAATTAGTCAGAAGGAAAAGGACAGATATAGAATGACTGCATTCATTAATAGGATATAAATAGATACCAGTGTTTTAATAAATATGGGGAAATGGTAATGGCAGATTAAAACTCACCACTGAATATACACAAAGATACTTAAGTGATAAACTCTAAATATCTGCAGGGCTAGCCACAACGTGTAAAATAAGAGGGAGAGAGATGCAGAGACAGAGAGAGAGATAGAGAGAGAAAGAGAGGAAACTGGGGTACCTGCTATTAAGGCAGCCTGGGGGACGGGAGGGGAGGGGTACATTGGTGGTGGAAATGGGGCACTGGTGGAGGGATGGGTGCTGGAATTTTGGGACGACCAAAATGAACCAAGAACCAATTATGAACACCTTTGTAATTGTATGTTTCACGGTGGTATAATAAAAAAAAATTTAAAAAAATACGACATGGGTAGCTTGCCAGTAAAAATATTTTCATAAGCCTAAAAAAAAAGATGTTCATATGTGGGTTTAGGTTATGCAGTGTTCCAGCACCGATTCCTCCACCAGTGCCCATTTCCCACCACCAATGTCCCCGATTCCCTCCCTCCTCCCCTAGCCTGCCTCTATGGCAGGTTCTTTATTTCTTTCTCTTTCTCGCTATCTCACTCTCTTTTCCTTCCCTTCCACACTGTGGATTACAATACATATAGTAAAATGATGTCATGTGTTTCTTTTTGCCTGTATTTAATGCTCAGTTCTAGGTTGGTATTAGCATTTTCAACAATTATTGGCACACTGTTCCATTCTCTGTCTTACATAGCCTCTGATTCCCACACGTTTGTGATAATTTCCACCTTTGACAAGACCTCCTGATCCATGCTTTACCGACCTTGGATATTGGTATCATAATATGTACATATATATATTTATGTCATGCAAATAAATACAGTCATTATATACTGTCTCTCTCTGTCTGGCTAATTTCACTTAACATGATCCTGTATGTCCATCCATTTTTAGGCAAATTTCATATCTTCATTTTTCCTAACAGCTGCATAGTATTCCATTGTGTAGATGTACCAAAGCTTCTTTATCCAGTCATAGATTCTCGGACATTCTGGTTGTTTCCAGATTCTGGCTATTGTGAATAATGCTGCTATGAACATAAAAGTAGGGATGGTGTTTCTACTGCATATTTTTGGCTTCCCTGGGTATATTCCCAGGACTGGTATGACTGGGCCAAATGGGAGCTCAATTTCTAGTCTTTGGAGAAATGTTCATATTGTTTTTCAGAAAGGCTGTACCAGTCGACATTCCAACCAACAATGATTGCGTGTCCCCTTCTCTCCGCATCCATGCCAGCACTTGTTGTTCTTGCTCTTTTGGATGTGTGCTAGTCTAGTCTCTGCGGTGTAAAATGATATCTCATTGTTGTTTTGATTTGCATCTCTCTGATGAATTATTAATGATGATGAGCATTTTTTCATGTCTTTTGGACATTTGAATTTCTTCCTTGTTGAAGTTTCTGTTCATTTCTTCTCCCCATTTTTTTGATGGGGTTGGTTGTTTTCTTCTTGTAAAGTTTTACCAGTGCCTAATAGATCCTGGATATTAACTCCTTGTCAGAAGGGTATTGGGTGAATATTCTTTCCCATTCTATGGACTGTCTTTGTATCTTGGTCACTGTTTCTTTCGAGGTGCAGAAGCTTTTTAGTATCATCTAGTCCCATATATTTATCTTTTCTTCTAGTTGCTTTGTTAGTGGTGTTTCACCTTTGAAGATACTTTTAGCTTCCATGTCATGGAGGGTTTTTCCTATATTTTCTTCAGTGTACTTTATGGATTCAAGTCTGATATTGAAATCTTTAATCCATTTTGATCTGATTTTTGTGCATGGTATTAGACAGAGGTCCAAATTCATTTTTTTACATGTTGCTGCCCAGTTTTCCCATCTCCACTTGTTCAAGATGCTTTCCTTACTCCATTTTGGCCTCTTTGCACCTTTTTCAAAGACTGAATGATCATGTGTTTGAGGTTGGGTGTCAGGATACTCAATTCTACTCCATAGGTCCACAAGTCTGTTTTTATTCCAATATTGCTGAAAGATGAATCCCCCCATCTTCTTTTTCCCGAGGATTGCTTTAGCTATCCATGGAGCTTTATTGTTCCAAACAAATTTAGGAGTGTTTGGTCAATTTCTTTGGAAATGTAATGGGTATTCTTATAAGGACTACATTGAATGTGTACAAAGCTCTAGGGCATATTACCATTTTGACAATGTTGATTCTCTCCATCCATGGGCAAGGAATGTGTTTCCATTCCCTCGTGTCCTCTTTTATTTTTGAAGCAGTGTCTTGTAGTTTTCTTTGTACAGGTCCATTACACCCTTGGTTAAGTTGATTCCTAGGTATTTGGTTTTCTGTGGCATAATTGTGAATGGTATTGTTTCCTTAACATCTCTTTCTTCTCTTTTGTTATTTGTATATAGGAAAGCCACTGACTTTTGGGTGTTGATTTTGTACCCTGCCACTCTACTATATGTGTCTATTGTTTCTAGGAGTTTTTTTGATAAAGAGTTTAGGGTTCTACAGGTATAATATCATGTCATCTGCAAATAATGATAGCTTGACTTCTTCCTTGCCTATCTGGATGCACTTGATGTCCTTTTCTTCTCTGATTGCTATGGCAAGAACTCCCAGTACTATATTGAATAAAAGAGGAGAAAAGGGCAACCTTGTCTTGTCCCTGATATCAGGGGGAAGGCTTTCAGTTTCTCCCCTTTGCGAATGATGCTCGCTGTGGACTTTTGATAGGTGGCTTTGACTATCTTGAGGGGGTTACTTCAATTCCCATTTTCTGGAGGGTTTTAATCATGAATGGGTGCTGGATCTTGTCAAATGCTTTCTATGTCTCTATTGATAGGATCATATGTTTTTATTTTTTCTCTTATTGATATGATGGATTATTCTTATAGTTGGTATCTTCATTTTCATTTGCTTCCAGGAATCTTTGGATTTCCTTTTTAATTTCTTCTATGACCCATTGGTTGTTCAGCAGTGAGCTTCTCAATTTCTTGGTGTTTGGGTTGATTCCCTGTTTCTGTGTACTGTTAACTTCCATTTTCAGTGCATCATGGTCTGAAAAGATAGTTGACACAATTTCTATCTTTTTTATTTTATTGAGGTATGCTTTGTGGCTCAGCATGTGATCTATCTTGGAAAATGTTCCATGCACACTGGAGAAAAATGTGTATTCAGCTTTTTTGGCATGAAAATCCCTGTATATATCTGGCAGCTGTTTTTTTAATATAAAGGTAGAAATACATAAAGTTCCTATCTTGTCTTCAAATATGATGCTTCTAAAAACAAAAAGGTATATTCTGTAAATTAAAAAAAAGAATTTAACAACCTAGGAGCCAGGGTAATGATTAAGAGGCTGGAACTGATGCTTTTGATGCAGACGCCTGGGTTCAGGCGTGGCGTCGCAGACTGAACTGCGAAGACCAGAGTCTGTGCATTGAACAGATCACTGCGAAGACCAGAGTCTGTGCATTGAACTGGGAGCAACCTCCCCTGCTGCTCCAGCAAAGTCATGCACAACCCCAACCAAAATCAAATACATAAATAGCAGAATTTAATGTTCACATCAAGTGAAAAGATATTTATAGTATGCATATTTAAGTAATTAATACAAAACAAGAGTATAGCTAACTCTCAGAAAAGGATTAGAACCTAAAAATAGGAAAGTACTTGCCACTTGGAGTCACCAGTCAAGTCAGGCAGTGTAGCTCAGTTTAAAGTTAATGTCTTTCATGCAAAATTTGATCCCTGACACCACAAACAGAAAATAACAAGCAAACAAGAAACAACAAAGAAAGGGAAGAGTAAAGAGAAAAGAAAGGACTGACTAAAAAAAAATCACCCCAGGTCAAAATTAATTGCTTTAATTCTAAAATACCAGGAGCAGTTGTCTAATTTGGTTGAAGTGAGAACTTAGTTTGGTTCTCATCAAAATAGATCTAGATTTAGTGATTTTTAATTCAAATATATTATTTTTGGTAGCAGGAAAAAGGGAATATATATATTGGCTAAGTGTAACAGATTAAAACACATTCAATCAAGTGAGATCTGGTTGTAGAAATCCTCTAAAACCAGATTAGGAAGATTTTGAAATTATTCTAAGATCAGTTGTATAACTTGTATCACTTGTCTTTCCATTGTTCATCGATTTGCTCTAGTGGGTGCCAGTAGCAACTCTATTCGTTCGGAATGATGTCCATTATTGTTACTGTTTTGGGCATATCAAATACACCAGGAGTAGCCTGTCAGGCTCTGCCATGGCTCTGGGTTCACCCAAGGGGACCCAGTCCTTTTCTATGGCAGACCATCAACCATCAACTTAAGGCCCTAAGATATGTAAAAGTCTAAGATAGTTATGCATTTGACTAAATCACTTGTATCACTTGCTTTCTCTTTGTTTATTGATTTGCTTGAGTGGTTGCCAGTAACGTCTCCATTCGTTGGGAATAAGGTCCATTATTGTTGCTGTTTTTGGCATATCAAATACACCAATGGTAGTTTGCCAGGCTCTGCCGTGGTTCTGGGTTCATCCCGGGGAGGGGGGTCCAGTATTTTTCTATGTCAGACCATCAACCATTCAGGGCCCACAGGGCAGAGCCCTGGGTGTAGACAAGTCTGTCTCCTGTCTGCCACTTGCCAAGCGCAGCCACAGGTGCAACACCTTGAGGGGCAGGATTTGACTAAAGAATGTTGTTATTCTTCTTTTGTGATTACTGGTTCTAAGCGATAAATACTGTGCTTGGAGGACAGGCTATTTATTAGCTCCCTTCCCTATGATATTCCTCTATTATTTCTGTCTCTTTTCTTAATCCTAGCTGAGTCCCTGTTTCAGGGCTATTCACCTGGGGCTGGTTACTAGCACAGAGCCAAGAATGAGCCCTGAGCAACACATGGGGTAACCCCAAAACTAAATATGTATATATATTATATATATATATATAACAGACAATAATTTTGGTTATTTTTAATAGTTGTCTGTTTGTTTTTGGTATGGCAAAAAACACATACAAAAAGGAAAAAAAATTGTTGTGGAACCACATCAAACAAATCAGTGTACCACTAACAGAACAATCAATAACATAAAAAGAAAACCAATATGTTTGAGAAAAATATTCGTAAATTGTCTGGTAAGGGATTAATGTAAACAAAGGAAATGATAAACATATAACTTGATAGCAACATCCCTATAAGTTAATTGCAAACCTGTTTTTATTTTGCAATAAACACCTTGGAAAGAAAACAATTTTCACATAGATAAGATGTAATTAGGCCCTATTTTTTAAAAAATCAAGTATCATTATATAATTAGGTTCTAGATTTTAAAATCAAGTATGGCCATTACTCTTTTGTTGTTCAAAACATATATTTGTAGTTTTTCACCTATTTGAGTTAATATGCTTGTCATTAATAATTCCTTAAATCACGAACTGTATTGATTTGGACCAACACTAAAATGCCCTGATCCTGTCTGCCATTATCATCATGAAAGATGCTTTTGTCTGCATCAAAATCATCAGTTCCAGCCTCTTAAATCATTACCCTGGCTCCTAGGTTGTTACTTTAATTCTCTTTCTTTAATTTACTGAATATGTCTTTTTTGTTTTTAGAAGCATCATATTTGAAAACAAGATAGGAACTTTGAGGGCTGGGTGGGTGGGGTGGGGGCATACCCAGCTGTTCTTGGGGTCTACTGTTGGTTCTGTGTATAGGGATTACTCCTTATTGGACATGGGTGCATTATTGTGAAAGTGGATTTTCCTGAGCTGATTGGTTTAGTTTATATGAAATATTTGCATGTAAAACCCAGAGACTTAAGAAGTTAGCAATATAGTGTGCAGTTTAGGTAGGTGAATACAGCTCCTTCTCTGAATGTCCAAGGGCCTCCTTTACCAGTAGAGCATGTCACTCATCCAGTCCCATGCTGCCTAGTCCCATGCAAAATGCCCTGGTCCTGTCTCCCACCATCATTTTGCTTCTAGTACAGTGGCCTAATTTTGTTCCTACCCTGTTCTTAATCCAGTGCGTACTTTTCTAGCCTGAAATTGTATCTCTGGGCCTCTCTCAGACTGTACACCAACAGTTTCTTGTTTGCTTTCTAGTCTCTGGTGAAAGCCACATGCTTGTGGGTAAGACTCCCGGGCTAGTACCAGTCACTATCTGGGATTGGAGCCCTGTAAGAATCTGCCACCCGTCTAAGGTGTGGGAGCCCTACCTGAATCTGCAGTCAACCTGAGCAAGTGCAAAGAGAGAAAGCAAGAAGGAGTGGACTTCACTTTATCTGCTGCCATCTCCCTCCCCCAGGAATTTCATTATCTATTTTATTAGATACCTTCTCAGGGGTACGATTTCAATTAAATTCGTTAGTTCACCTGATCCACTCTTCTATTTCCGCTGTAACAGGCCATATGTAGTGCTAGGCATGGATCCCGGCTTGACTTCGAATGTGTGCAAAGCAGGTTAATGTGTTTTTTTTGAGAATACATAAAGACGTAACTGATGTGTCTAATATTATTAAAGGATCAAGATCGTATTTAACTGATTTATAAACTGTTCTTTTATATTGACACTTCCCAACATGTCCAATTCTGTGATTGATTACGAAGACATGCAGAGAAAGAACTGTAATCTCTGGGTTAGCACGTGCAATTCTTATGCATCTAACAAATATTCGGCAAACTTTTATTGAAGGTCCTGCTGGTAACAGTGGGTGGAGAACTGTGTAGACTCAAACATTATTGCTCTAAAATCTAGGCACTTACAAAAGAAATAGGTAAAACAGAATTTAAAACACAAGGTAAAAAAAAAAGTATGAAGTGCTGTGGGGATTCTGCTGGCTTCTTTTGCTAGGAGAATGCTTTGGAGGAGGCACAGATCATCACAACCTAATTAGAAGCAGAGATTAAAGAGTTGATTGCATCTGAAACATTTGTTTTCAGGCTCATTTTATTTCTCCCTCTCTCTCCCATAAGGAATAGCAAACCCCAGCTATTGGTAAACATGTAACATTTGACAATGAAGCCAATTTAGCCAAAGACTTGTGGAGACCTTTTCTTTTCAGACTTTGCCCTTTCATTTGGGTGAATCTCTGAAAGGGCAGTCAGCTGGGCAGGCACTTTAGAGTGGGAGGTTGAAACAGAATCATTACCAAAGAGTGTGCTTGCCAGTCTTGGGACAGGGTGAACGCCCACTTATTCAGAGGCTTATTACCTAGAGAATGAAGTCCCAAGGTTGGGAAAATAACAAGCACTGTGAACCTGCAAAGGTTATTTTGTTCACTGTTTCCCTGAATGTTTTTGACAAATGAAATTGATGAGATGCCAACTATTCTAAGTGGAAATGTTTTGTGGCATGAGGTATTAGAAATGCTTATGTTTCAAAACATGGAAGAAACAAAATAAATGATTATTTCATGTGAATGATCCATTATATCATAAATGTACTGTTCCATAAGGTTTCTAAGAACCTATAAATATATTTATCCGTTTAAATTATAATTCTTTAGCTACTCTGCTCAGTACAGGATGAATTTAAGTCATTCAACAAATGACAGTAATGTTCTGTGGTAGCTCACAGAATGCTTCATGTTCTTATTCAAATTCGTAGTTATATGTATTCTGTGAATGTGAAAGGAAAACACATTCATATTTCATAGCTGAAGGGTAGAGATCTTTGTATACCTGGAATCTCTCTTTTTTAAAATTTTTTTGTTTGTTTATTTATTTATTTATTTATTTCCCCCTAAATTTTATTACACAATTTTAGACATACAATTGAAAGATGCTCGATCTCTCTCTTTTTTTTAATGGATAATAATTGTCATGATTGAACTTACTGGAATTAAAAATGATTGCTTTATAGAGTTCTCTGTAGTATATAGAAAAGTGTTTGCAATAAAAAGTATAACAATAAAAACTTGTCATCTATTATTATACCTACATCTCTAGAAGAAAAAGACTATTTTTGCCATTATGTGAAAAAAATCACTTTATTGTTGAAAAGCAGAATGGTCCATGATTTCCAGTAACTGGCTTCAAAACTATTGTTTTTGGGGCTAGAATGATAGTACAGTGGGTAGGGCATTTTCCTTGCACACAGCTGACCTGGGTTCAATCCCCAGCATCCCATATGGTCCTCAGCCCTGGAGAGCCAGGAGTAACCCCTCAGCATTGCCAGGTGTGACCCAAAAAGAGAAAAAAGAAAAGAAAACCAGAACTATTGTTTTCAGATTCAGGTAACTAATGTTATAGCATTGTTTAATTTGAATGGAAGGAATTGAATTTTAATAAATGCTTGGTCTCACAATAATGTATGGATGGATAGAAAAGAGACAAACATATGGCCTTATTGTGATTGTTGTGATATTATTTAAACTAACATTCATCAGCTTGAACCCTGGTCAAACTGACCTGCTTTGTACATAAGAATTTGTATATAACTTCTGTCACACTCACTTTACTGATTTTCTTCTCATTTAAACTTTAAAAGACAGCTACAATGTCAGCCTTATTCAAATACAGGGTGCTAGTATTTGTCAGACTAGCATGCTATATCTTTAGTGACTGTCACTGTATCACTGTCTTCCCGATCATCATCGATTTGCTCGAGTGGGCACCAGTAATATCTCCATATGTTCTGTCTCATGCAGGTAGAGCCCAAGGGCACCTGCTTGCTCCAGGAACATAAAGAGCCTCAAACCATTCCATCAGGTCATGGGAATAAGGTCTATAATTGTTACTGGTATCTGGCATATCAAATACGACACGGGTAGCTTGCCAGGCTCTGCCGTGTGGATAGCATACTCTTGTAATCATCTCAAAATCCAGCATTTATTGATGAACCGCGCGGCCGATAGGCTGGTCTGCTGGGTGCAATTCTGACGAGGAGGAAGTCCGGATGTGGAAAATGGAGGTCCTCATGGAGTGGGGGGTCGTCTGGCTTGTTGTGAGGCTCTGCTGGGGTGGCGGGCCAGGGCTAGAACTTGCCATCCCTCCCAGGCACCTCATGAGCGGCTGGGCACAGTGAGAACCAGTAGCAGCTCTGCCCCATGTCTGTCTCTGGATCAGCATACCTGGGCCGGATTAAAAAAGACTGCAGCAGGGTGGATCTCGATGAGCCGGGCTGTGATGGGCTCATCATTGTTTAGTGACAATGACCAGTTAACTTTAGAATTAACAAATAGATTAGCTGATTTGTGTATGTTATAGAAAAGCAATGCTAACTCCGGATACATACAGGGAGTTATTCTATCTGTGTTCTGTGCAAACCACAAAGAAGAATTAAGCACAACGAAGGAAACTTACAAAGAAAGATGTCAGATTAATCTAACTAAAGGAATCACTGTTTAACTATAAAACTCCGCTGAGAGAAAATGAGCTACCCTTGAGAGTATTAATTCCTATCACTGGAGATGTTCAGTCTTACAGTCAATGTTGCTGTGATAATGAATCAAGCATTGGAATTAAGTAATTAATTATTAATAACACAATTCTAAAAGGATTTTAAATGGAGTAATATTACATTATATCATTGTATGGATTTCAAGTATGCATCATTATAAATCTGTACATGACGCAGTAAAAGTTAAATCTTGAGGTTCTATGCTATTAGTTGATTTCTGCTAGTCTGGCTGCAAAGATGTTTGCTTCCCAAATAAAGTTTCCATGATATAGGGAGCCCCTTTATACTAAGACTTCCTGAGTTTTCTCAGGTCAGCAGGTGATCCTGAAGCAATAAGGAGAGACTGGCTTTGAGAAGGCAGCGTGAATCAGGAAGTAAATTGGGGACATTCAGTGGATTGAAGTAACAGCTTCCCAGGTTTGGAATGAAAATGTGTCAAACTACTTTCTTGGTTTCAAGTAGTTTTAAGCTCTTTTCTCATTTCTGAACTTTAGTTTCTTCTTTCTGTGAGATGATGGTACTATAGCATTCAATGTAAGGAATCCAGTGAGGCAACTCATGGCGAGGCCAACAAGCAGTGAGCAGTAAGACCATTTTATGTTGTTTTAAAATTTCATTGAGGGACCAGAGCGATAGCACAATGGGTAGGGCGTTTGCCTTGCACATGGCAATCCATATGGTCCCCGAGTACTGCCAAGAGTAATTCCTGAGCGAAGAGCCAGGAGTAACCCCTGAGCTTCGCTGGGTGTGACCCCAAAAAAGCAAAAAAAAATTCATTGATTCATTCCCCTATTTTGGATTCTGTAGCTGTATCAGGCAGTGCTCATGTACTACTCTTGGCTCTGTGCTCAGTGATCACCCCTGGTAGTGCTCAGGGGACCATATGACAGGGTTCAAAATTAGGTTGACTGCATGTAAGACAAATTCCTTAACTGCTGTAATATTTATCCATTTCTTGTTTTGTGTTGTTTTGAAGTGAGTTTCATGTTACAGTCCTGATTCTAATAACAAGATGTAGAAGTTGTAGACATTTTTAATTTAGTTCAAAATTCTCATTGAGGTTACCAAGCAGTGGAGAAGTGGGTGAAGAGGGGAAAAAAGAAATGACATAAGGACTGTAGTGGAGGGTCTGGGACACTTTGGTGGAGGTGAAGATGTAACTTTCTACTTCAAAACCATACATGTTCCAAAAAATAGTCAAAAGGGGGGGGCAGAGAAATAAAAGAGGCAGTAAGGCACTTACTAGGAGTAATTCTTGAGTGCACACTCAGCTGTTACCCCGAGCATTGCCAAGTGTGCCTCTCCCCCCTCCAAAAAAACAGATTTTGGGCTGTAGCAGTAGTATGTAGCAGTATAATGACAACCAGTGTTTGATACCTCACATCCCATATGGTCTCTGAGCACCGTCAGGAGAATTCCTGAGTGTAGATCCAGAAGTAAGCCCTGAACATCACTGGGTATGATGCCAAAACAACAAATAAAAAACCAACAATATGCAACCCAATATTTTTTAATACGTTCATAATCAGGTTACTTGAATATAGTAATACTGAAAAAATAAGTACATAATTGTTTTCAACTACTAATGTCATAGTGGGCCCTTTTCTATCCTAACTGGAAATGATCACTCTAGAAAAGAACTGAGTGCTGGAAGTAGGTTAATGGGTATACATGCTAATCTTTCAGTACCTGTATTACAAACTATGATACCCAAAAGAGAGAGAGAGAGAGAATAAAAGTCTCTGCCATAGAGGTTGGCTGGGGGTGTGGTGGCAGGAGGGAAACTGGGAACATTGGTGGTGGGAAATGTGCATTGATGAAGGGGTGGAATTGGAACATTGTATGACTGAACCCAATCATGAACAACTTTGTAACTGCGCATCACACTGTGACTCACTGTGATTCAATAAAAAAGAAAGAAATTTTTTCTATATTACCAGAAAAAACATGAATATTAAAAAACAATGTTCCCCCTTCTTCCCCAAATATTATGATTGAATCACTATGTTACTAGTGAGAAGTGTTTGTTTATTAGAAAACAAATTTCAGAACAGCAATAAGAGAGCTCCTTTTACGTTTGCTTTTTCATATTTGGTGTTGACAAGCTCTAGTGCTCTGAGAGGAGAGTGATAGATGCTCCTTTGTAGTGCTCCAGGAGACAATCACATGTTCCTTTGGAATCATGAATCCACATGGAAGTTATATGCTACTGAGGTATATCATAGCATCGAGAAAGAAGGAACAGAACTACCATTTTCAACTATTTTTGATGGTATCTGTGGTGCCTGGCTGTGTTAGCAGGTGGCAGACAGGAGATAGGCTTGTCTACACCCAGGGCTCTGTCCCATAGGCCCTAGATGGTTGATGGTCTGACATAGAAAAGGACTGGGCCCCTCGGATGAACCCAGAGCCACGACAGAGCCTGGCAGGCTACCCATAATGTATTCGATATGCCAAAAACAGTAGCAATAATGGACCTCATTCCCAACAAATGAGATGTTACTGGTGCCTGCCCGAGCAAATCGATGAACAATGGGAAGACAAGTGAAGTGATACAAGTGATCACAATTTTACTGGGGTGTAATATCCTGGGCATGATTTTCCCCTTTGTTTCAAAAGTGGGGTTCCTAGTCTAAACCAAGCCTTTCTGTTCCCTACATTCTCATAAATGATGTATATGGATTTTATGATCATAATTAAAAACAGAACAAAGCAAAAAATAAAACACTGTCATCCTTCAGCTGCTTGAAATCTTGGTTGGTGTGTGATAGACCTTTTAAAAGTATCTTGTCTCTAAACAAAAGAGAAGCTTCACCTTTGCACATGATTTCTGCTCCCAGCATTTATACGGGACCACTGGGTACCGCACAGCCTGAGAGCAGGTGCTGCTTTGTCAGATGTCTTTGACTCTACATGAGAAGCCACAGGAAGCTGGTTGCAGACAAATCACCAGAGTGTAGGAATGGGGAAATGACTGCCTCCACTGTGTGCTCACAGAGGAGATGTGGCAAGTGGCCACACAGAGAGGAAAAAAACTAAGGCTAGTTTATGAATACAAAAAGCAAACAAAAAAGTTGGAGTAGAGATACAACTGTTGTTCATTTCTACTGTGTTATAGGACGTCTTCCTCTCTGCTTGGTAATTGAATCAACTACTGAGATATTTATGTCCCTTATGTTATTAAACACATTCAGAATGATCTTATTCTGATCCCCAGTTCTTAGGATCCCCAGTTCTTAAATTAGCACACGTGAAAATATGCATCATAAAAATTCTTTCACACTAAATTAAAAATATTCTGATACCCAAGGACGCTAGGGATGAGAAAGGGAAATGGCAGTTAGTAGAATCTGAGATACTATTTTTTGAATGACTACAAAGAAGAGTATTTTCACATTATGCTCACATTAAGAGTATTTTCACAAAATTGTTAGAGTAACCCTATATGGTATCTAATATTTCAACTTTATTGTAAAGAGTGTTGGCATATCTAAATGAATTGCCAGAGATAATTTATCTTGTGTTTTACAGAAAAGAATGCAAATCAGTGTCTAACAACAGAATTCATGCTTTTATTCTAGTTTTAAAATGCTAGATTGTTACTTTTATATTAAAATGGAAGTTTAATTCTATTGTGGTACATTTAATTTTACTTCAAAAAATTATGGCATGTTGTTTGAGTATGGGTGAATTATATAACTTAAAATTGTGCCAATATTTATAATATTTAGCATTTTTTTTCTAATATGAAAGAGAATTGCATTCTCTGTTATAGTTTTCAAGAAACTTTTGATTACCTATTCAACATTCAATTTTTTTTGCCATTCTTCCTAAACAATTTCATTGTTCAAGTATTGTATCTCCTTAATAAAATCCGTGCCTCTGAGAAATCATGAGATGTCCAGACTTTATTTATTTAGTTTGTTTATTGTTTGGGGTCCAAGCCTAGTGGTGCTCAAGGCTTACTCTTACTAATGGCTTTGTGCTCAGTGATCAATCAAGGTGATACTCAGGGGACTTTTTGAGTGCTGATAATCCTCCTGTCAACTGTGAGCAAGACAAATATATTACCCAGTGACTCTCTCTCTGGCCCCAACCTATTAGATCTTTAAAACATAACTTTGGGGTTGGTGAGTATGGCATTTGCCTTGTAAACAACTGACCTGGGTTTAATCCCCAGCATCCCATATGGTTCCTGGAGTACCACTAGGAGTAATTTCTGAATGTAGAGCCTGGAGTAATCTCTGAGCACTACCGGTATGGCCCTAACCCTCACCCCCACAAAAAGGGGGTAACAATTAAGCTAAGGATGAGGCTAATCCCTTATCTGTAGAAACTGCTAAGGATGATCTGATCTAGTACTTAGTTCTGCATTGGTTATGTGACACAAAGGAATCTACAAAACTTAAGGAAGGATTTCTGAGACTTATGGGAAAGGCTATTCTTAGTTTAAATTTATGTGTATTAAACCTCTGTGATTTACATAGTTTTTCATAATGCAATGTTTCAGGCTTACATTTTAACAGCAATTCTACCACGATTGTGACTTTCCTGCCTTCATGTCCCCAGCTTCCCTGCCGCCACCACCCCGCCTCCCACCTGCCCCTTTAGCAGGCACCAAACAAATTTATTTGCTCCAAGAAAACTGAGAGGAATGGCAAGTGTAATTATTAAAAAAGTTAATTTGTGATGATTGATTGCTATATATTATGGACATAAATATATTAAATAATTTAATACAATATTTTATGATGCCTACTCATTTATGTAAATGACTTCCCCTCTGGTATTTAAAACACATTGCATTAACTTTTATTTTGTGCTTTTGTATCATTATCATAATAATCCTGACTTATCTGTCATTAAACTGTTTCTTAATTTTTTGCTAATATAACTCTAAAATTTAGTAAGAGTGAGGTAAATTAAGGTATTTAAAAATGGAATATCTGAATAGGCCTATAAAAGTACAAAATTTTATCCTAAGAAATGGGGTGTTGAAAAGACAAAACATAGCAATTCAATTTTTTTTTTTTTGCTTTTTTGGCCACACCCGGCAATGCTCAGGGGTTTCTCCTGACTCTGCACTCAGGAATTACTCCTGGCAGTGCTCGGGGACCATATGGGATGCCGGGATCGAACCCAGGCCATCCTGGGCCGGCCGTGTGCAAAGCAAAGGCCCTACCTGCTGGACTATGGCTCTGACCCCAGCAACTCAACGTAAAACAGCCATTCATTATTGAAAATGTATAAAATTCCTTAGCAAGTTAGGAGTAAAAATGAAATTTTTTAGTCTAATAAAAGGCAACCATAAGCGTCATGAGTAGAAGTTTGTCCTGTTCTTTAGAGAAGCTCCTTTGATACTTCTTGTAAAACTGGCTTCAAGGCCATGAATTCCCTAAACTGATGCAGTCTCTGTAATCCTCAAGCCTAGGGAAATCCCTATATGACTTCTTTAAATATTGCTGCTTCATTCAATTTCCTGCCTGTTCTTCAGGCACTCTGACTATTTTACTGTTCCTCTCGAGCTCATCCCATAGTTTTCTGGAATGTTCATTTCTTTTAAGATTATTTTCCACCTTCTGATGTTTTCAAGTAGTTTCCTTTTTCTCATTTTGGAGCTCCTTGACCTTTCATTTATCGGCTGTTTGTCTGCTGTCAGAGCTTCTATTGTTTTAAATCACCTACCATGTTCTTCATTTCCGCTTATAGTTTTCTTATTTCAGTACTCCTTCCTTATTCTGCTCTGCTGTCTTTGCTATGTGTGCTATTGTTTCTTTAATCTCATTAAATATTTTCTCAGGATTTACTGAGCTGTTTGGTGCTGTCTGAGCCCTCTGTGTTTTTAGTTTTGCTCACTGAACTTGGTTTCAGTGACTTCCACAGGTTTTCCTATGGCTTGCTGTCTTCCTGCTGTTCTGTGAGTAGTGTGAAATTAAGCGCAGCTATCAGACAGCTGAGTAAGAGGCTGTGTGCTTAAGGGGTTGTAGAACTGGGTGTCATGCTACGGTGTAATTTGGGTGTTGGATGCTGGCAGACCAAACCAGAAGGAAGGCGAATCCATGGGCTCCCATTCCAAAAAGACAACAGAGTTGTCTGCCAGGCACCTGGAGATGTGTGGAGTGTATGCAGGGTTCTGGAGTTGTGGAGCTTTGGAAAATGTGGTTTTTCTTTATCCTGCATATCATGTCTCACAAAGCTCAAGTTCAAAACTGTGATGCTTTTTCTTGTAACCGGCCTGAGGATATATGATCTCCATTAGAGGGAAAGCCTGACTAAAAGGCTTGTGAAGAAATGAACCTGGAACCTGTGTATTAAGCTCACCTTAATGCTGTGGCCAACAAATATTACAGATAAAAGCACATTTGCTTCCGGCTTTACATAGTTCATAAAAAGATTTAGCAAAATCTTGTGCCCCCAGGCCAAGAAATAAGTGATAGGTTTGATACTTTTCTCTAGACCATTCACCGTACATGGTCATACTAAATGAATTGAACTTTGCATTTCTTATTCTCAAATTAAAGGGTTTTTTTATTGTCTTTTCATGTTTCTTACCTATCTAAACCCAGCTAAAATTAGAAGCAGAAGCAGAGGCAGAATGAACTTAATTACTTATGTCTAGTGTAAAATAATAGAAAGTTTTAGCTGTTATTATTAAATAATAAACAATTTTTATCAAAGTATCAGTTTCTAAAATCTAATAAATAAATAGAATGGCTGGATATAGCCTGCCCTCCCCTTCCTGCCCTGTGCTTTTCTTCTCTTCTCTCTCAAGGCCTGCACTGCCCTGTCTTTTTCTCCACTGTATTTCCTTTCCCTTCCCTTCCCTTCCATGTGTTTTCTTGCCCTTCTCTTCCCTTTTTTGCTCTTCCTATCCCCTTTCTTCCCCTTACCTTCTTCTCTTCCCATCCTCTCTACACACCACTATTAAGTCACCAAATACCATTTTATCTTCTTACCTAATCTCAACTCTGTATAAACTACCCATGAGCAGAAACTCCATCACGTGTGTATATTCCCCACTTATATCACATAGTAATCAGCAATTCATACTTATAGGTATGATCTCAGTAGTCCACCTCAAGTTTTTGAAGTGTGGTCTTTTTTAAATAGCTAAGTTTTATGCATTTCAATTCACTTGAGAATAGGAATCTTTTAAATTTGGAGAATGATATTCTCTCTTCTTAGAGCTTTGAAGACATACTTCAATAATTTTATGTAATACAATTATAAATTACTTTTGTTGGCTTTTGAGTTTATGATGGCAGATCTGTAGTCATCAATTTTAATTCCTATAGATTTTTTTTTCATATGCTTCTTTATATTTCCTTCCTTTCTATACAATTGTTTGCAAAGTATCTCTACCATTGTACTTAATTAATTGAGTGGTAATATTGTTATGTTTATTCTAAGTTGCACTGGAATTCTAACAAAGATATGATATATTTTAAGTAACAATACAATTTTTTTTATTAAGAAGTTAAAAAGGCTTCTTTTTCATAGATTTTAAAGTCATAAACCCAGTATGAGCCTTGGTTGTATCTATTTGGATATTTTGTTTTTATTTCTTGTTATCAATGTTTAGAATAAGCAATATCTCTAGGGACCTGGTTTCTCAAAAGAAGATGGGACAACATTTTATGGAGGCATTTTTGTTTTTCATTTTAATATCAGCCCTTGTAAAACAGAGACCTTTAAGGTTTAAAGAGAAATATCGTGTTTAGTACTTCCTTTGGTAACATGCAGGTGGGTCTTTTAGTTTTCCTACACAAGTTTATTGATTCATTATCTTTCTTCAATATTTTTTTCCTTTTGTACCTGACTGTAAAAGAGGTCTTTTGACAAAGTCCAGGCAATTTTTTCTTTCATTGAGAAGAAAAATGTGCAAACATTAACTCAGGTGGAAACCTGACATTGCTCCTGCCTGACTCATTTTAGCTTAGAATTTCAACGGTAAAATGGATTTAAATATGTTTAGCATTTTTATAGAAAAGTGCTACATATTCCTTTTGAGGACATGGGACTATAAATCCTATAATTAGTTCAGTTAGAACTAAAGTGTTCTGAAAAACTGATTCACAGAGGGGGAGTTGACATAAAGCATTTTTAGTTCAATGTTTAGAATTTGTTTTATGTTGAAATTTTGCCATCACATGATACACAAGAAAGAGCAATAAAGAAGGTGTCACAGCCTACATTCTACAGTTCCAGTTGCATCTCACATTCATTGTGTGAGAGTTAACATACTTGTCCTATCTTAGCTTTTTCTGTGTGCAGAAATTATATATTGTCAGATCTCCTCAGAGTGTGATTCAATTCATTTTCTCTCAATTCAGTATTTTTAGTAACGTTACTGAGGATACCCAGTCTATGTTTTTGTTGTTGTTCAGAGTTCTTTATATATGTTGTCAAAGACATTAAATCAAAACTTCTTACCCTTGTTGAAAATTTACCCAGCTAACCTCTTATTCCATCACTCTTCACCAAAAACCTTATCCAGACACAAAAAATTTATTTCTGTTGCTTATGGATACTAGACTTTCATAACCTATGTTATGCTCTCTACGTGGTATCCCTCTCAAATTATCTACCTAGCAACTTCTTTCTCCTGTAATCCACAGTGTATTACAAAATTTTCAAATCCCTGCCTAGGGTTTCCCCAAGCCTGGGTGCCTTGACAGTCTTTCCATTGCTCACATGTCCCATAAGCTGTCTTTCTATGCTTGTCTGTCCTCTTCAGTGTTTAATTTCTTTACAAAGAAAAAAGTATTTTATTATTCTTCGTATCTCAGCTTTAACCCAGTGTCCGAACTGTAATGGTTCAGTAGATACTGAGTAATTGATAATTAAATCAGAAAATTTGATAGACAAAAATACAAAAAAATCAGATTATTATGAAAATACATAGTATGCAGAATAACCTTTTAGAAATTCTTTAATATAACAGAACATCTTTCTTTTTTAGTTTCTCTTTTTTATTAATATTTTATTATACCACAGTGAAATAATGATTACAAAGATGTTCATGTTTGGGTTTTGGTCATACAGTGTTCCTGCACCCATCCCTCCACCAGTGCCCATTTCCTACCATCAATGTCTCCAATTCCCTTCCCCCTCCCCCATCTCCCTCTATGGCAGGTTCTTTATCTCTCTCTCTTTTTCTTCTCTTACACATTGTGGATTACAATATATACATTTAGAGTTTATCATGTGTATCCCTTTGCCTATATTCAGTGCTCAGTTCTTCTAGGCTGATATTATCACTTTAGAGGATTGTTAATACACTGTTTCCTTCTTTTTCTTACCTAACCTCTGACTCCCGCATGTTTGTGGTAGATTCCACCTATTAACAAGACCTCCTGATCCATGTTTTGCCTGATCTTGGATATTGGTATCATAATATATATATATATCACATATCATATATAATTCACGAAATCACTAGACATCCCGTTGTTCATCAAATTCCTCGAGCAGGTGCCAGTAACATTACCATTTGAAGCTATCACGTGCCAGTGTAGCCCAATGACATCTGGTTGTTTCAGGAATATGAAGAGCCTCAAACCGTTCATTCATGGTCTTGACGAAGAAGTCTGACCATCTTGTAGGTGGGTGGCCACGTGATCTTCTGAAGGATCCAGTCAGTAATGACTCTAGTCCAGCGGTCCTCTCCAAATTGCATTACATGTCCAGCCCATCTGATTTTCGATGCCTTGGCAAATGAGACAGCGTCCATGACTCTGGAACACCGATGGAGATCAGAAGTCTGGATTCCTTCTCTCACTTGAGTGAGGCGTGATATTCCAAGCATAGCTCTTTCGATTCTTCTTTGGGAGAACCGAATAGCATTCTCATCCTACTTTTGTAGGGCCCAAGTCTCTGAGGTGTATATTAATGCATGGAGAACAGTGGAGTCTAAGAGATGTTCCCAGAGCCAGAGGTTCTTTGTCTTTTTCACTATTTCTTTGATGCTTTTGAAGGCAATCCATGCCGCTCTCTTCCTCCTGCACAGCTCAGGTTTTAGGTTTTTTGTTCCATTGAGAGTGAAAGGGGCCTCTGGAGCTAGTTGATTTTTTCATGAACATAGTTTTGTTGAGATTCAGCTGTAGATCTATCTTTCCACATTCTCGGTCAAAGTCAGCCAGCATTTGTGCCACTTGGCTAATGCTTGGAGTTATTAGAACAATATCATCGGCAAAGAGGAGGTGGTGTAGTTGCCGACCATCTATCTTCACTCCCATTCCTTCCTATTCTAATTGTTGCATGACGTTTAGGGGGTGGCACTGAAGAGTTTTGGTGAAATTGTATCACCCTGTCGAACCCCTCTTTTGACATCAATAATCACTTCCTTGTAGAATGGTGAGATCCTGGTGGTTAATCTGTAATTCAGTTCATGAAGGATCTTGATGTATTGGGTTTGAACGCCCTGTTTGGCTAGGGCTTTGATAACCGCTTCGGACTCAATAGAATCAAAGGCTTTCTTTAAATCAATGAACATGAGACAGAGTGGCAACTTGAACTCCCTAGAAGCCTCAATGAGCTTGCTTACCATGTGGATATGGTCAATTGTGCTGAGTCCTTTCCAGAAGCCAGCTTGCTCACATGGTTGTCCTTCATCTAATGTTCTGCCAATCCTGTTCAGGATGATTCGAGGTGAACAGCTTGTAGATGATGGACAACAGGCAGATAGGGCGATAGTTGCCAATGCCGTGAATGTCTCCCTTCTTGAACAGTAGAACTGTCCTGTGGTTTTCCATTGGGTGGGCACCTTGCATTCAGACAGGTAGCATGTGAAGAGCAGAGTCAGTGTATTGATGAGTATTGACGGCAGGTTCTTCAGGTGTTCGGTCTGACTTTGTCTAGGCTGGGTGCTGTTCCTTTCTTTACCAATGAAATGGCATGTCGGATTTCAGAAGGGAGAACATTGGGAATGACATATCCATTCTGCAGAATTTGGTATGTGATAGATCCATCAGGGGCGTCGGAGGGCAGTCTCCTTGGTCTTATAGTAGGTGAAGGACAGACGGGCGTTCCGAATGCTTTTTCTTGGCTTCTGCTGCACCTTCCAGTATTTCTGCTTTTTTCTCTTTGAGGTCTTCCTTTATCGCTTCTCTGCACTGTTTTGCGAGCATGGACGTTAGCATTTGGTCGCCTGAGGTTTGTGCCTTGCTATGTTGGCGAATGAGCTCTAGAGGTTTTGAAGACAGGCATCCTTTTGTGTCTTTCTCTTTCTCGGCATTCTTCGCACTATCATGGAGGTGCTGAACCAGGCTGTTGTATTCTTCATTGATGTCGTCAATGATGGTATCTTCCCATGTTGCTGCAATGGTGCCAAAGAGTTCTCAGTTGGTGGTTGTCCTGGGGAGTTCTCTCCTTATTAATACATTTAATTAATATATTAATTTAGTTAATTTAATTTATATAATTAATATATTTTATTAATAATTAATATGATTAATACATAATGCATAATTAATATACTATGTAATTAATATACAATATATAATATAGATCTCATTCCCATGACCTGATGGAATGGTTTGGGGCTATTTATGTTCCTGAAGCGAGCAGATGCCCTTGGGCTACACTTCCTTTTGACTGGACTTATGGAGATGTTACTGGTGACGGCTCGAGCAAATTGATGATCAACGGGAAGTCAAGTGATCAAGTGATATAATATATAACATATAACGTATAATATATAACATATAATATACAATATACAATATATAATATATAATATATAATTAATATATAATAGAGGTGATCCGAACAGGGAATTGGTGGAGATCCACAGCTGAGCACCAGGGCAAGCCCTCTGGTGACCACCTTCCGCTTCTTTGCTTTTGAAGAGAAAAAGGAGTGACTAACAGCAGGTATTTCCCACAGAAGTGAAATTTATGCATGACTTCTATTCTCAGGACTGCGATATAGAAAGTGCTGTAAGAGGTGGAGAAATCCTGCCTGGGTAAAATTACTTTATCTGGGGCCAGAGCGATAGCACAGTGGGAGGGCGTTTGCTTTGTTCGCAGCCAACACGGATTCGCTCTCCGGCATCCTGTATGGTTCCCTGGGAACTGCCAGGAGTAATTCCTGAGTGCAGAGCCAGGAGTAATCCCTGAGCATCGCCAGGTGTGGCCCCTCCAAAAAAGCCCAAAAAATAAAGTCACCCTATATGTGATTGTTCTGTTCTATCCTGTCTGAAAGAGAGTTACGGAGGTAAACCAGCAACCTGATTTTCAATCCTGAGTCGACAATAAGCAGATGCAGGCATGTAAGAAGAGCTGCAGGCGAGGACAGAAGTGAATGCAAGAGAAGGAAGTATAGGGAGAGGCACCTGGAACATATGAAATACTCAGGGAAATGGAGGGTCACTCAGGGCTCGTACTTAACTATATCACCTTGTTGATATACCATCATAGAGAGTAGGGGGCCTTATCTAGCTTAATTAAGGCTTGAGCTTGGGATATATTGGCATTTAAACTAGAGCCACTTGGGCTGGCAGAGTAAACTTAGACAAAAAATTCTCTCATAAATCTGTAAAAGTAGGGTGAAAATCACGGCAGAGCCTGGCAAGCTACCCGTGTCATATTTGATATGCCAAATACCAGTAATAATTATAGACCTCATTCCCTTGACCTGATGGAATGGTTTGAGGTTCTTTATGTTCCTGGAGCAAGCAGATGCCCTTGGGCTACACTAGCATGTGACAGGACTTACGAAGATGTTACTGGTGCCCGCTCGAGCAAATCGATGAACAATGGGAAGACAAGTGATACAAGTGAAGTGATATAATATATAATGCATAATATATAATGTATAATGTATAATGTATAATACATAATACATAATGCAAAACACATAATACATAATACACAATATATTATATTATATATAATATGTAATATGTAATATATAGCATGCAATATATATTATGTAATATATAGTATGTAATATATAGTATGTAATATACTAATATACTAATATACTATATACTATATACTATATACTATATATTTATTTCATGCAAATAAATCAAATAAATGCAGTCATTCTATATCTGTCTTTTTCCTTCTGGTTAATTTCATTCAACATGATCCTCTTCATGTTCATCCATTTGTTGGCAAATTTCATAACTTCATTTTTCCTAATAGCTGCATAGTGTTCCATTGTGTAGATGTACCACAGTTTCTTTATCCAGTCATCATTTCTCGGTCACTCTGGTTGTTTCCAGATTCTGGCTATTTGAATAGTGCTGCTATGAAAATAAAAGTACAGATGGTGTTTCTACTGTGTGTTTTTGGTTTCCCAGGGTATATTCCCAGAAGTGGTATGGCTGGGTCAAATAGGAGCTCAATTTCTAGTCTTTGGAGGAATTTCCGTGATCGTTTTCCAAAAAGGTTGTACCAGTCAACATTCCCACCAACAATGGATGAGTCCTTTTCTTCCCACATCCATGCCAGCACTTGTCCTTGCTCTTTTGATATATCATAACATCTTGACAGTAAGCAACTGTAACAGTAGTTAGAGTTGATAAAATACATTGTTGAATATAAATTTTATTTCCTGAATGAAATTAATTGTTCAATCCCAGGAAGGTTGTACGATAGTTTCTTTATGAATTAATATTATCCAGTACTTCTGGGAGCTTTTGCAAATTAACACCACTCTAATCATCAGAGATTTTATAGTCTTAGAAATAATGTTTACTTAAGTATTGACTCTTGGTGTTCAGCTTATTCTTACTTGATCCTATCTTTGATTATTTAAAACAAATTTGTCATAACATTTTTACTTTATTTACCTCCAATTATGTTTTTATCTTCCAGTTAATATTTTGTTAATTATATGAGAAAATGATGTTTTTTTACTCGATGCATACTACTTATCTTGTATAGATAGATCATAAGTAAAGAAATGATAATATTTGAGAAAAGTTTTATTGAAAATAATTTGTACTATAGTATTCACTTATTCAGTTACTTGGATATTGATCAAATAATGATTCTTGGACATGGGCTGTGTGCTTAACATTACAGTAACACATACTGTTGAGACTTAATTGTAAAAGAAGAATACATGCCTGCAGAATACTGAGAAGCACCTGAAGGATGTGTAGAAAAATTCAGACTTTGGACCTTGAGGGTGGTTATATAGTTGAATTTCAGTCCATACTCTTAAATGATCCTGGGTAAGACTGTCTGCACATTGAGAAAATAACTCCCTGTGAATATGATGTATTACTATGAGTAGGGAACATAAACATATTCAATTACTTATCCAATATCTGTCAGTGCCTACTCAGCACATTATAATATTATAAATTTAAAAATGCAAAGTCCAAAGTAAACTTGAGTAAGAGACTTTGGTAAATGGGAGTGATCTGTATCATTTTTCAAAAAGATGGCGTTCATATTGATTTTTCAGGACATAATGAGAATTTTCTACACAATTTTGGTATAATGATGATAGTGATCAATGATAATAATTATAGAACTAATAAAATACTGAATCATTCTTAACATAGGATTTTTTAAAAATATTACATTACTATTATTTCTTTTCAGCCCCAGCGGAGGTATATTTGGTATATATATAGTATATATAAGTATATATAGTATATATAGTATATAGTATAAGTCATGACATATATACATATATACGTGTATATATACATAAATAGTATATTTTAAAATAAATATAGGTTAGTATATTAAACACAAATATAGATAGTGATATAGAATTCAGACATGAGAAAACAAAGGAATTACATGCTATCTTACAAAAACTCTAATTTTATTTTAACTTTTTTAGAAAACTGAACTGTCCATGGAATTTTTCTTTTACTATCAAAGAAGGAATTTTCCAGTTAACATAATACATGTGTAAAAAAATCAGTTGGAGTAACTTTGGTTAAAACCTATACCATTAAGGAGCAGGAGATAGTACATTGTTCAGGGAAGCATGTTTACAACATAAGGACCCACATTTCATCCCTGGGGCACATGTACTCCCTCCACACCACTCTCCTGAATAGCAACACATCTTCAGGTATTAAAATTGAATCAACAGATCTAGTTACCTAAGTATTTGAGAGCAATTCCCAGTGTCCTGAGCGCTTCTGGGAAGAATCCCTCCAAAAACCTCTCAAACCTATACCACTGAGGGTTAACTTGATTATTAGTGGGAAATAAATCACTTGATCCTTGCTCACTTGACATCCCGTTATTCATCGATTTGCTTCAGCAGGTGCCAAACAATTCTATTTGACCCTATCACATGCCAGTATAGTCCAATGGCATCTGCTTGCTTCAGATATGAAGAGCTTCAAACCGTTCATTCAGGGCCTTGACAAAGAAGTCTGACCATCTTGTAGGTGGGCGGTCACGTGATCTTTTGACAATCTTTTGACATCCAGTGGGATCCAGTCAGTAATGGCTCTAGTCCAGCGGTCGTCTACAAATCACATTACATGCCCTGCCCATCTGATTTTTGATGCCTTGGCAAATGAGACAGCATCCCTGACTCTGGAACAGCGACGGAGGTAGGAACTCCGAATTCCTTCTCACTTGAGTGAAGCATGATATTCCAAACATAGCTCTTTCGATTCCTCTTTGGGAGACCCGAATAGTGTTCTCATCCTGCTTTCGTAAAACCCAAATCTCTGAGGTGTATGTTAATACAGGGAGAACAGCAGAGTCGAAAGATGTGCCCGGAGCCAGAGGTTCTTGTCCTTTAAGCTATTTCTTCGATGCTCTTGAAGGCATTCCATACTGCTCTTTTCCTCCTGCGCAGCTCAGGTTTTAGGTTGTTCATCATGTTGATATCTCGGTTTAGGTACACATAACTGCTGCATTCAGAGATGTTGTTACATTGAGAGCGAATGGGGCCTCTGGAACTAGCTCAATTTTCATGAACATTGTTTTGTTGGGATTCAGCAAAGACCTATCTTTCCACATTCTCAGTCAAAGTAAGCCAGCATTTGTGCCGCTTGGCTAATGTTTGGTGTTATTAAAACGATGTCATCAGCGAAACGGAGATGGTGTAGTTGCTGACTGTCTATCTTCACTCCCATTCCTTCCCATTCTGTCACATGACGTTCTCGAGGGTGGCACTGAAGAGTTTTGGTGAAATGGTATCACCCTTTCATACCCCTCTTTTGACATCAATGATCACTTCCTTGTAGAATGGGGAGATCCTGGTGGTAAATCTGTAATTCAGCTCACAAAGGATCTTGATGTATTGGGTTTGAACACCCTGTTTGACTAGGGCTTCAATGAGCACTTCGGTCTCAATAGAATCAAAGGCTTTATTTAAATCAATGAACGTGAGAACGGCATCTTGAACTCCCTTAAAACCTCAATGAGCTTGCTTACCATGTGGATAGGGTCAATTGTGCTGAATCCTTTTTGGAAACCAGTTTGCTAGCATGGTTGTCCTTCATGTAATGTTCTGCCAATCCTGTTCAGGATGACTTGAGTAACAGCTTGTAGATGATGGACAACAGGTAGATGGGGTGATAGTTGCCAATGTCGTGGATGTCTCCCTTCTTGAACAGTAGAACTGTCCTGCTGGTTTTCCATTGGGTGGGCACCTTGCATGTGTGAAGAGCCAAGCCAGTGTATTGATGAGTACTGATGGCAGATTCTTCAGGTGTTCAGGCCTGACTTTGGGCCCAGTGCTGTTCGCTTCTTTACCAACAAAATGGCATGCTGGATTTCAGAAGGGAGAACATTGGGAACGACATATCCATCCTGCGGAATTTGGTATGTGGGCAGGTGGACATGGCTATCAAAGAGATCTGAGTAGAAGCCATGGATAATCTCCTCCATTGCCTTTCTGGAAGATGTGATAGATCCATCAGGACATCAGAGGGCAGTTATCTTGCTCTTATAGTTGACAAAGGATAGGCGGGCGTTGCTAATGTTTTTTCCTGGCTTCTGCTGCATCGACCAGTATTTCTGCTCTTCTCTCTTTGAGGTCTTCCTTTATTGCTTCTCTGCACTGCTTTGCAAGCTTGGACATTAGCATTTATTTGCCTGAGGCTCACGCCTTGCCACATTGATGAATGAACTTGAGAGTGCATATTGGGACCCATGGTCTAGAATAAAACCAACAGGGTGAGAGACTATCTGAGTTCATCCTGTCCACCAAGACCGTTCATGGGAACTCACAGTTCCAGAAGACTGAATCAAAAGGTTGGACATGGGAATCTTCTGGTGGACAGTTCCACAAATGAAATTGACCACATCATATTCAATCGACGGTTTTGCCTGACTACTGTCACTGTCATCCAAAAATTCCAAACAGGATCGGACCACCGTCTTCTTCGTGCAAAATTCTACTTCACACAACAGGGAGAAAAGGCTGCAAAGTTTAAGAAGAAAACTACTAGAATCACCACCAACTGGGAACTCTTTGACACAAATGCGGCAACATGGGAAGATGTCATCATTGATGAAATTGATGAAGAATACAACCGACTGGTTCAGCCCCTCCATACTGTGCAAAGAATGCCGAGAGAAAGACACAAAAGATCACCTGTCTTCAAAATGGGAAATAAATATATCTAATTAATTTGTAATCATAGACCAATTAAGATTTAGTAACAAACATTACTGAGATATAATTTACATATATTAAAGTGATCTATTAATACTTAAGGTAAAATTTAATATTTGATAAGTTTTGACAGTGAGGTACACCCATAAGACTGATCATTTTCATCACTCTTAATTTAAAGCTATTGTTTTTCCCTATCTTTGTGTGTAGGCAGTCTCTACATTATATTACAGTACATCGTGTCCCAGCACATTAATTTTTATTTTCTAACATATGATGTAAGTGCAATTGTGCAACATAAATTTTTGTATCTGCCTTCTTTGAATTATAATTTAAGTTCCAAAGTTTTTATGTGAGGTTGTATGTGAGTCAAAGTTATAATAGATGGGTAAGACTCATGTCTTGCATATTGACAAACCTGGTTATATCTCAGCACCACATGGTAATCCCCAACACTGAAGGGCCCAAGCAGCATCACATCTGCCCTGAGTGTCGAGCACTCTCCTGGTTTGTTCAGAACATAGCGAGGAGACTACATCCTCTGAGAACCTCTTGGGAGCCCCACTCTCCCTGAAACGAAGTTCTGTGGTTGTTGATTGTATCTTGTTTTGCTTATCAAAATTAACTGTTCCCAAGCTGGGGCTCTTATTTTAAACATATTTTGAAACACTTGTGTACAAACCATGTACATTTTGTCTTGCTTTTAAAAAATGCCAAACTTTTTTCAAAAATTGTTGGACTTTTTTTCTGCTCCCACTAGCAGTATATGGGAGTTTCAGTTCCTTTACATCCTTAATTCTTGAAATTATCAATCTCTAAATGGTAGTCATTCTGATTGGTGATTTTTATTGTCATTTCTTGATAATTAATCTTTTAGTACTGAGTCTAAAAGATTCAACATATAATAATATATAAGGACTATATCATTAGTTCTTATAATCCTTATAAGAATAATTCATAAAAAAGAGTAATTCATAAATTGTAGCAATAGTTTTTTCATTGTTTACCCTAGAGGACTATCTCAACCTCAGGATTAGGTTTTGTTAGGGGGACAATATCACAGGACCCAGCTTACAATACAGTCTAGCGGTGTTTATCAGGGTAAATCATTTCATTTTTCTCTTGCAACTTGAAAAATGATTTATTGTTTAGATGGAAGGAAACTGATAAGAAAAATCTATTTGTAATTGAAAATAACTATAGCAATATAAAGCCAAATAATATTAGCTTTTTTTTATAATTTTAGAATTTTTTTACAATAAGTTTTGAATCTTGAATTTTGATTCAGTATATTTGAAAATGAACAATTCTCATTCATTCTGCATGTGGGTAAACAAAATATAAAAGAAAATTTTGTGATTTGGCTATTATATATTTAAATTTTTCTCATGTAATTACTTTTATATATACATAAGTCAAGTATTTTGATATTTGCATTTATGTATTTTATTTAATTTTCATAGCATCACAGTGATATAGTTATTTTTTAAAGAAATTCCTCCTTCTTGTGGACTAAAAAAAATCAACTGCCAAAGAAATTAATTGGCTATCTCATAGTGATATGATATTAAGGCTAGTTATGGAGCCCAGGACCCAAATTTCATTCTTTCAACTCTAAAATAAAAAATTAGCACATAAGGGACTGAAGAGATAATATAGAGGATAAGGTGCTTGCCTTTATTTTGGCCACCCTGAATTTGATTCCATATGGGCCCCTGGACATCACCAGGAGTGATCCCTGAGCACAGAGTCAGGAGTAATCTGTGAGCAATGCTCAGTATGCCCCCACCCCGACATCCTACAAACAAGAGATCTTTTTCATTTGAATTTTTATATTTTAAATTGCTTTTTCTTCAGGGCAAGAGTAATAGATTAATGGCTAGAGTACTTGCATTTGCATGCAGAAAGACCAGGTTCCTAGCACCGTAATAACCAATAGGGGCTAATCCTGAGCAGAGCTAGTAAAAGCCTTTGAGTGCCAACAGGAATGCCACAAAAAAAAAAAAAGAAAGGAAGGAAGGAGAGAAGGAAATAAGTGCTTTTCAATTTACAGTGAAGTCAGGCAGGCAGGCAGGCAGGCAGGCAGGCAAAAAAGTAAGGAAAGAAAGAAAAGAAAAGAAAAGAAAAGAAAGAAAAGAAAAGAAAGGAAAGAAAAGAAAGAAAGAAAGAGAGAGAAAGACAGACAGAAAGAAAGAAAGAAAGAAAGAAAGAAAGAAAGAAAGAAAGAAAGAAAGAAAGAAAGAAAGAGATAAAGAGAAAGAAAGAGAGAAAGAAAGAAGGAAAGAAGAAAGAAAGAAAGAGAGAGAGAAAGAAAGAAAGAGAGAGATAAAGAGAGAAAGAAAGAAAGAAAGAAAGAAAAGAAGAAAGAAAGAAAGAAAAGAAAGAAAGAAAGAAAGAGAGAGAGAGAGAGAAAGAAAGAGAGAGAGAAGGAAAGAAAGAAGGAAAGAAGAAAGAAAGAAAGAAAGAAAGAAAGAAAGAAAGAAAGAAAGAAAGAAAGAAAGAAAGAAAGAAAGAAAGAAAGAAAGAGAAAGAGAGAGAGAAGGGAAAGAAAGAAGGAAAGAAGAAAGAAAGAAAGAAAGAAAGAAAGAAAGAAAGAAAGAAAGAAAAAAGAAAGAAAGAAAGAAAGAAAGAAAGAAAGAAAGAGAGAAAGAAAGAGAAAGAAAGAGAGAAAGAAAGAAAGGAAAGAAGAAAGAAAGAAAGAAGGAAAGAAGAAAGAAAGAAAGAAAGAAAGAAAAGAAAGAAATAAAGGAAAGAAAGAAAGAAAGGAAAGAAAGAAAGAAAGAAAAGAAAGAAAGAAGGGAAGAAAGGAAGAAAGGAAGGAAGGGAAAGCGAAAGAAGACTTTTTAACATGACAAATAAGATGAATATCATGTCTTAAAGGGAAAAATTGTCTTGTCTTGTTGAAACTAAAAAGGAATTAGTATTTCAAAGCACGCTGTTAGAAAAATATCGAAAGTGGGGCTGAGCGCTGGTACAGCAGGAGAGCATTGCCTTGTATGAGACCAATCTGGGTTTGATCCCTGGTATCCAATATGGTCCACTGAGTACCACCAGAGGTAATTCCTGAGTGCTGAGCTAGGAGTTATCTCTCAGCATTGCTGAGTGAGACCCAAAAGAAAAAAAAAGTGATTCTGAACCAATGTGTTTGCTACTTTCATGTTGAAAAAGACAGGTTTAGAGGACAAAAGTGTGTAGAATTTCATTTAGTGCCTAAGTGGAAGCTGTAGAAAACCTATCTTACCCCATATTTTTATTTGCTCTTTATTCAGTTATAAATAATCATTCCAAAGTACAAATAAGCAAGGAAATTATTTCAAGTAAAGGTCAGGCATATATGCCAAATATGATTTAAATAAAGGTCAGCCTTCCTCCAGGTGTTATTGGCTCAAAGGGGGCTGGAATTGACAGTAGGTGAGTTGAAGTGGAAGATTAAGAAGTGCAGGGGGTGTAAATGCTCTGAAACTATGGAAAAGCAGAATGAATGCTGGAATCTGTTTGTGCAGTTCTTGACTCAGTCTGAACCTTCAATGTATGGGTGTGTTCCTCAGTAGCAGACTACGGAGAGTCAAGAGATCTGTGGAGTGTTTGAAGAGGTAACATTTAGAAAGAGAACTCAATGACTTGGGGACCATGGAGATAGTTCTAAAGGTAGGAGCACATGCTTTGCATGAAGAAGACCTGGATTTGAAACTGCATCTCTTAATACCACAGGGGTCTCCCTTAAGTACAGTGCTGGCAGTAGCTACCCTGAACAGCACTGGGTGTGAATTAACTATTAGATGGGGGGGAAAAGATTCAATAGAATTAGGATTTTTTAGTAAAAAGATATAGACATCAAGTTTAATAGGTTAGTTCTTCACAGTTAATATTTGGAAGGAGCACTCCTATCCTGTGTCCAGGAATACTGGAGTGGTGTCAACTGAAGTCTAGGATTAAATTCATGTGTCTACCTCCTTAGCTATGACCCCAGGCATCCAATGGACTTTCACTGAAAAAAGACAATCAATACATTAACACAAAGCTGCTCCAATTTGCTGTGCACCAAGCACACTCTCAAGTGTGATCATATTTTGGAGTTGCCAGCAGGGGAGCACAACTATTCAGACATCCTCGATCTTTAATAGGTTGTTTAATAGAAACTTTCTGTTTCTATTTGAGATAGGGTGTTTGCCTCCTGTGGCCAGGAAGTTTCAGGAGGGACACACATGGAGTGGTGAGGGAGAAAGGGAAATATGACTAGCCAACCAGATCAGCCAAATCAACCGTGGGTGACACATGTTGCAGTCAATATATTTTCTTTTTACCTGCTAACATTTCTACAGCATTATCATTCTTTTACAGAACAGGACACTCAATTCTCAATTAGGTTGTTCAAGCATTCCTCTGAACTTAATCTTATATATCTATATGTAAACTTTATATATGATTATTATTAAGGAAAGTAAGCATCGTCTTCTTTGTTGGGGAGGTCTCCCAAGCAGTGCTCAAGTTGTTCAGGGATTATTTCTGCAATAATAATCCAATAGAATTAGATGGTTTAGTATTCAGCCCAGATCTAATGGTGCTTGGGGAACCCACATCCACACTTGGGTCTCAGTTTGTCATTAGTATGCCCTGACCAGCGAGTTACCTTCTAGGTCCCTCAAATTAACTTTATATCTTGAGAATATCTTCAATTCACCTGCAAACTGAAGAGTTGACAGAATATGGCTATACCTCTCTGCTCTGCATATTTGAGAAGATAAATAATAAAAATGTAGTTCATGTTCTCAAGTCTGTTGATGTATTAATTTCATGGAAACATGTTGACTAAGACTAAATGAGAATAAGTACTTTTCAATTTACAGTGACAGGAAGAAAAGAAATAGAAAAGCTGAAATCACTTAACTATTAAAAGAAAATCTTATTGTGTTTGATTGGCTCTAAAGTTTTGATATTTCCTAAATTAACCATATTTATTTCATTGAAGACACAGGAAAATTCTCCCAAAGAGCTGCTAAATAACAAAGCCTATTATGGAAAGTAAGTAGAAAACTGAGATGTGTTAGTGCTAAGTAACAGCTGAATGACCTACTTGTTAAGAACCTGGCTCCTTAAGTCAGATTCTGATTTCATCAACAACTAAGCCATTGTTTTTTGTCCCGGTGTTACCTCATTTCTTCCTATGAAATGATTCTTCCCCAAGTACCATCACTAACAATAAGCCCATGATATGCTTTTTTTTAATGGAATGTGAACCAGAAGATTTTTGAATGACTGAAAGCACATTGAGTCATTGATTATCTTTCCTTCTGCCATAAGAATTTCAAGTGCTTTGTGCAGACTGCTTTGCTCATCATGGGGTCTCTATAGCAAACTGGAAGACGCCTAACAGGAGGAAGGACAACATTTGCAGTGGAAAACCGTCAAAGGAGACAGGCTTGTCTACACCCAGGGCTCTGCCCCGTGGCCTGGATGGTTGATGGTCTGACATATAAAAAGACTGGGCCCCTGGGATGAACCCAGAGCTACAGCAGAGCCTGGCAAGCTACCCGTGGTTTATTCTATATGCCCCAGATAGTAACAATAATAGACCTCATTCCTAACAAAAGGAGACATTCCTGGCACCTGCTTGAGCAAACTGATGATCAACAGGAAGACAAGGACAAGGACATATTTAGTTAACTAGAATAGTACGTTCCCCCTCCCCATGATATCTCATTGACTCTGTTTCCTTGTTTGTTTTGATTTGGGGGCCATACCTGGCAGGCTTGAGTGCTGCTAGTGGGTCTGTGCAGTTGTTCAGAAACCACAGGTGCTGAGAACGGAACCTGGTCCTCCCCCAGGAAATACATGAGTTTAACCCTTTGAGCAGTATCTCAGGCCTGATTCAATATCCTTTTGATAAGATGGAATGGTTAGAGAGTAAAACATGTAGACTAATGCTATACTGGTAAATATTTCTCCAGTGGAAAATGCCTTAAGCCAGAGCGTCTGCCAGCTTATGTGAAGTAAATACTTTCTTCTGGACTGATTCTAAACAACTGGCAAAATGCCACTAAGTAAAGATTTGGAAAGAGATACCAATAATTGGCTCTCAAGGGTAGGATCTGGCTTCAGCATAATATGAAATTTAAAACAGTGTACATAGCAACCTTTATCTTCTTATGATCTATTAGTAGATTTCTCAAAGAACTCCAGAAGTGGAAATAAACTTAGAGATGCTTTAATATATCCATTTAATCTTAATAGATGAGGGATTTGAGGCTTAGAGTGATTGAGTAGCAGGCTCAAATTCATTTGGTAATGAATACATTCAGTGGGTAAACACAAATGACCCGAGTGTCTAGTACATTTCCCCTTCTAATACAAACCACTTGTAACTAAGCATTGCTATGGCAAGTATTAGCAAAAGAAGATAATAAATTGAGTAAATTGCATAGGAAGTTAATGCCTCTTCCTTTTGCACAAATTGTCTATTAGAAATAGTAATAGAAACAACAACAATAATAAATAAAAGATTAACATTCAGCCCTGGTCACATTATTGGATGATTCTATTTTTTTTCTTTTTCATTTATATGTTTAATTTGAGGAAAGTTATTATTAAGAAAATTGCTGAATAGCATTAAGTTTGCATGTATCTTATGTTTTCTAAAGTGCTTATTACAAAGTCCCTTAAATATTATGAATCATTGATAGTAACAGTGGTTGATTTTATTGGATTTAGAGTGATAGTTTGACAATTTAAATGAATGCATCCTCTTCTGGCATTACCTTCTACTAAAGATGTTGCAATCCACCCCCAGCCAGTATAGTCCAAAACTAGTGCTTTTACAAATCAATAATGCTTTGTGTTCATATAATAAGTTAACAGTGATTCATGTTCTTAATTCTAATAACTATTGACTGTCACTACTGGAATGCATTGTCATGGAAACTACATCCCCCTTCAACCTCTTCTATAATTTACTACAGAACTCTTACTGAGAGAACAGAGTTAAGGAAAATTACTTTGTCATATATATTAGAACAACATATAATAAACATAGAGGTGTATATATGTGTGATGTCTGTGTAATATGGTAGTGTGTAATATATGTGGAGAGACCCATTGATTATAGTTAAGCAATATAATTTCACGGAAATGGAACTTTTTTAACATGATATTTTGTCACTTGAGTTCATCATTTTAAACTAGCACAAACTGTAAAATGGGGAATAATTTGCACAGAGCTTTAAGGCTGCCCTAGAATAGGAGGTCAGCCTTAGCTTGGTAATTCATCAGGGAAGTGCTGTGTTAGATATTAGTGGAACATTATAATATAGAGCATACAATACTTTTGGGGTGTTTTCAGTCCAAATTATAGACTGGTGAATAAGGGAAATATCGTACAACTTTTTTAGAACTCATTCTCCTTTGGAAAAACAGCCATAATTATAGACACTCTGTAGGTGGAAGTGCTCACACAATCACACGTTTCATGGTAACATAAAAGGATAAAATGCTAAGGGTACATTTAATCTGTGAATGTGACATTAAGACTTCACAAACCACAGATCTGCCTCTAAAATGAGACTAATAAATGGAAGCGCATATATATTAACCCTCTGGAGACCTAGAAACCCTTAGATTGATGGAATCAATCCTGATTTCTTATTGAACAATTGGCTAGGTAAGAACCCTGTTTTTAGTATTCTAAAGAATCCTAGAGCCTGAGGATTAGTTGCCTTTTGTTATTGTTGTTAGAATCAGATTTACTGCAATTTTGGCTGCCTTCCCATGTTCATCTTTGTCCATATTAATTGCCTATTAAAAATTTAATTTTGCAAGAAATATCTGTTATTTCTCTTTGGGATGGAAGGCTGATTAAAGGTTCTGATTCCTTGGGGCAGGCGAGATAGTACAGCAAGTAAGGCAAGCATGGATAAGTTAAATTAAGGTGCTTGCCTTGCCGGTGGTTGGCAGGATTTCAGCCCTGCCTACAGTGATCCCATTCATGAGCTCAGGTTTAAGATTAAGACTTGAGCATAGCAGGGTGTGGCCTCCCAAACAAGCAAACAAAAAGTTACTTTGATATTCTTCTGGCCTATAAATAACAATGTAGGATTGGGCTTAATAATTTGTATTTTAAACAAGTAATTTAGGAAATTTCACATAATCAGGTTTGATTGTCATTGGTTTAGGTCAGATGTGTGTGGGGTTGGGGTATGCACAGGTGAAAGAGAAAACATGTGTTGTCTTTGACGCCATCATCTGCAAGTATTTTGTTCTTTAATTGCTCTTTAATTTAGAAGTCAGAGGTGTATAATGGTATTGGAGCCATTGTTGGTTTAGATCATTTTTTCCCCCTCAACCCTTTCCTGACCTTCTGCTTCTTTCCTGGGGTCTCCTCAGTCCTAACAGTTGACCTTTAGTCATATGCTGTGCCTCTCATTTATATGATAATCAACTTGACCTAAGGGGCTAAGAGTATCCCTTGGCTAACAGTATCCTGGGGGCTAACTGTAGGGCTCTGACCTCTTTGAGAACTTCAGGAGTATTAGGTATTCTAACGGAAAAAAAGAGCATACAGATTTCCACAAAAAAAAATATTTTTGAGATGTAGAACTATGTTCTTTCTGCATTTAGAAAAGACCCCAGTCTCTAGCTGCAATGTGGAAAAAAAGAGGGAGAGAGCTGCAGAATCAGAGACAGAAAGACAGAAAGAGAAAGAGGAAAAGGGAATACCTGCTATAGAGGCAGCCTAAGTGGGGATGGGGGGGGTGGGGTACATTGGTGGTGGAAATGGGCACTGGTGGAGGGATGGGTGCTGGAATACTGTATTACTAAGAACCAATATGAACATCTTTGTAACTGTATGTCTCACAGTGGTGTAATTTAAAAAAAAGACCCCAATCTAAAACCCAATTAGGAACTTTGGGAACTAGATCATTTGAGAGAAGGCACCGAACCTGAGTTTTTCTGGTCATACTTGGAGATTGTGAACCAAGCTTCTAGAGAATTGTAGGTAAGCTCCAGATATTTTGCTTTTAAAGTTATTTTCTATCAGATTTCTTTGAATGTCACTTTCGTGTGCTTTGGGTTGACTAGGGCAACATGTAAGTCTGGGGTCTCAGTTTTTCTTCTTGAAAAAAGTGTCTAATAGCAGGTAAGACATGAGGTTAGCTCTATATGTGATCAGCAACTGCCATGTACTGCCAGGAGTTGCTAAGAAATGTATTGCTCACTGACACTAGTCTTCATGTCAACTTGTGGGTGGGAGACTTGATTGATTGACCCATTTTACAGATGAGTAAACAGAGGCTCAGATATGATAATTTACACAGCCACACAGCCCCAGAGTCTGATGCCAATCAGGATGTAGTGTTTGCTTTCCACAGGCTGTCTATACTGCAGTTTTCTCGGCACTCAGGTGGCACGGACACACACAAACACAGTTTTGCAATTTCGGCAGGAAAAAGAAAAAACAATGAAATATTTTCCATGTTGTCATACACTTGCCGAACCTTTTCATTTATACTGGAGGTGTTCTCAGAGCCACAAAAACATCATGTGGGGGGAAAGTCCACTCTTCTTGAGTTTAAAAAATGTGTCCAGAACGAGCCGTGGTGGGAAGCTGAGTCGTCACTGCCCCCAGGGAGTGGGTAGCCCCTTGACCCTCCAAGTGAAAAAAAAAAGGCACTGAATGTGCAGAAGTACTGAGTGGGCAGGAAGAAGCACGGCTGAGGCAGGACCAGGAGGGTCCAGGAGCACGGAGCAGCCAGTTGTGCCTGTCCTCGCTTACTTGCCGCCCGCGTTCCGGGGCTGGCAGCGCTGCCGGCAACCTTTGGACGCGCTCAAGGCGCTGTCCCGGGTGGAGGCCCGCTGCCAGCTGCTCCTCCCGGCTTAGCCTCCAGCGAGCCGCAGACCACAGCCCTCAGCGTGCTGGGGGTGGCGGTGTCCTCGCGTCCCTGGCCACCGGGACGCAGCGAGCCCCTGGCAGCTTCCAGGCTGGAGCCGCGGCGTCTCCTTCCTCCTTCGGGGACCGCTCGGGCCCCCACTCGCGCGACAGTCCCTGGTAACGGGGGCGTGCGCGGGCGCAACCTATCCCGCGACACCTCACCTATTTGAAACCTGCGGGTCGCGGTTTCCGATCCGCTCTTTCTTTATTCGGTGCCATCAGATCCCTTCCCGCCCCCCATCGCCATAGGGGTGGGGGCCTCGACTCCGCCCCGCACGCCCGGGCCCCGCGGGAAGCCCCGCGCACGCTCGCTGTCGCCGCGGCTCCGCCCGCACCGGCGCCGGGATGGCCGCGCGGGGCGCGGGGGCGGCGAGCAGGGTGGCCGCTCGCTCTAGGCTGTCGCTCCATGTGGCGGGCGAGCGTCGCCTTCGGGGTCCCCAGCGAGCTGCCACTGCCGCAGCCCCGGAAGGAATGTCCCCTGTGCTGAAGGACCCTGACTGTTTCACACCCATGATCTGCCACTGCAAAGTTGCTTGCACCAACAACACTTTGTCGTTGATGTTTGGATGCAAGGTAGGACGAGGTCCCTGTCGTGGTCGTGCATGCCGCCACCCCTTGGAGGCAGGGAGTGAGCGGGTCCTTTTGTTGTCGTGTGTGTCTGACTGCTGGGAGAATGACACCGCCGCGTCCTGCAGGGCGCCTGGCGCTGCACCTGGGGTCCCCCGAGAGATGAGGCTTTGCTCCCTGTCGCGTGGATTCCCTGTCGTGACAGCTGCCCTGTCGCTGCCCTCCGAGATCCAAGCCTCCGAGAGTAGCTACAGCGTGCGAAGGGGGCGCCTGGGGGTGCTTTTCTGCCCCGAGTCTCGGCAAATACGGAGCAGGGGTGATGGGCTCCGTGTTGGGCTTCGCAAGCCCCTGAACTCACGGGGTCACCCCCTTGCCTGGTCGTGGACCCAGCACACCCTGTGTGGCCATGAGCTGGGAAGGGTGCGCCCGCACCAGGAACACGCCAGGTTGCAATTTGGCACTTTTAAAGCGGGGTGGGGGGGGTGGGAGAATATTTTTGTTTTATTTAAACATTTTTAAGCGACTATCTGGAATAAGACTTATTTTGTCCCCAATTTTGTTTCCAACCCCCACTCCCATCCCCGCCCCCAGCGCTTATACAATTCACTCCAAATCGACACAGAAATTTATCAAGAGGTGGCGCAGTGACTCGAAGTTTTTTAGGATCAAACTGTCCCACAATCGGTTTTTGCAAAAGTGTTCATGTCCCTTTAGAAAAGGAGGGTGTGGGGTTGAAGTCGGTCACCCGTCATTGTTCTTTTCTGAAACTTCTTTGCGGCACATAGTAACTTCTCATCCCAATAAACAGACGGTTCCCATAAATAGGTATTTGAGCAGTTTTAGCCCAAGTACGGACTTGGACAGGCCCAGGTGCCCTCGTTCCTGGGTACCTGCTTATTTGTGAAAAACTGGTACCTGGTGGTAGCCTGTTTACACGTGTAGCCAATAATTTGGCTCTCTAAAGGCGCGAGAACGTTCTCTGAAAGAACTGAAAATTTACTTTTATAAGTTCAAAACAAAACACATGTCTTCTATTGTTCTTCCCAGCTGGCAAGTGTCTCAGGGGAGTGTGAGTTTAATGGGAAAACTGAATTGTGAATCTCGTCCTGGCTCAGCCCAAAGGTTTCTTCCCTTCCAAAGCCCCAGGTTTTCTTCTACTGAAGTAGTAGCAGATGACAATGTCCTTCACAGCGCTAACATTCTCCTCTGATGTCTTAAAGTAACAGCCAAAGATGTTCTTTATTCTGTGTCATAGTATGCGCCTTAAGGTCAGTGGAAAATATACAGCTTATGGGAAAGAATAGTGATAGGGTCAAATGGAAATGTTACTGGCGCCCGCTGGAGCAAATGGATGAATAACGGGATGTCAAGTGATCGAGTCACGTGATCAAGTGATGGGAAAGAATAGCGAGATTCCAGAAAAGATCCCGTAGTTGTTGGTTTGCTGTCAGCAAGATATATGTGAATGGTTAGTATCAGTAACCAGCTTGCTAGCATCTCTTTTCATGCATTGGCCATCCTTCCCCAGCTTTCTACCCACTCATTCAGCTAATTATATTTTACAGTGATTTCTTAGTAATGGCTGCTGTTTAAAATCTATTTCCATAAACTTAAGAGAATTGCTTTGATGAGCTAAATGATTATTAACAAAGGTGAATTATTTGTCAAGGGAAATTAAACATAAGCTAATAGTCAAATAAGATATTGGTGTGGAAAATGTTGTTGAATTTGTGTCTAATTCTTGAAACACATTTTCAAATAAGTACGCTGCTAAGTTCCCCCTTGATCTTCAGACCATATTTGAGGCAGTTACTGAGCAGTGTAAAGATTAGGGGAATTACAATAGTTTGACTTTCTTTAACTTTGGTATTTTGGTGTTCTGGTGAACTGATCCCTTTGTGGAGACCTCATTGATATAGAGAAAAACTTTTAATCACAGATAGTGGTAGGCACTGTTTCCCTTGAGAAGAAATCAAGAAAAGAAAATAGTACTTGAAAATGGTATGTTCTGTTCCATTTTCCCAAGTATTTGGATAAGATAATTAGCTATATTCATGTATAGTGGAATCAATGATTGCATTATAATCACATCTGATAATGGACTATCAGTTAACTACCAATTAGGGAATGGTTTATTTTAGTTTCACACCTTTGAATGTTATGTATAGAAGATTAATAAGGCCTTATATTCTAGTCTTAACACTGTCAGACATGATTGGAGAATAAAATGTAGAAATCATAGAGGCTTGAGTTTTAAAAAGTATAGATTTATGTCACGTAGGGAATAAAAGATGTCGGTTTTTTTTTTGGAGGGGGTTTACTTTATGAGTCACACCTGGCTATGCTCAGGGCTACTCCTTGCTCTGCACTCAGGAATTACTCCTGGCAGTGTTCAGGGACCGTATAGGGTGCTTGGGCTCAAACCCAGCTCGGCCACATGAAATGCAAATTCCCTACCCACTGTATTTCACCCTGGCTCTAAAAATGATTTCTTTCAACGGAAGCTTTTCCTAGGTATAATGGTCACAGTGATCATTGCTCTATTATTTGTTACTGTGAAACTGCAAGAGATATGATTTAAAGGGGGCATGTGCACAGTATGAATGAATTTATCAAGTGTTCAGTAATTTTATGTCGCTTTAATTATTTTCTTTAAAAATATTTTTCTTGGGACCACACCTGACAATGCTCTGGAGTAACTCCAACTTGCTGCTTGGGAGGTGCTCTTGGCAGTGCTCAGTGTGTGGTGCTGGGGGATCAGACTAAAGCTTCCTGCATGCACAGCATGTAATTTAGGGTTTTGTGGTATCTCTCCAGCCCTTTGGCTAGTTTATGGCCTCATGGGGGCTCAATCTTTCAAGAGCAGTCTCTTTAACTGATTAATTAGCACTTTTTGATAAGTCACTTATCTCTCCCTTTAGATTATTACTCTTGTTAATTCCTTTTCTAAGCTGCTTTCATGAAATGTAGGAACCACCTATACATTGATTAAAACATCAATAAACTAAAGTAGACATATGAAAATTAATGCAAAACCAATGCTATAATTTCATGTAGACAATGTATTCACCGAGCAACTAAAAATGTTTGATATGTGGCAATTAAAAAACATTCTTTTTATTAAACATTTTATTATACCACTGTGAGATATACAATTACAACGTTGTTCATGTTTGGAGGTTTCGGTCACATAGTGTCCCAGCACCCCGTCCCTCCACCAGTGCCCATTTCCCACCACCAATGTCCCCAATTCCCTCCCACCTCCCATAGCCTGCCTAAATGGCAGGTTCTTTATCTCTTTTCTCTCTCCCTCTCTCTCTTTTTTCCCTTCTCTTACACATTGTGGGTTGCACTACATACACCTAGAAGCCATCATGTGCATTTTTTTGCCTGTATTTAATACTCAATTCTATGTTGGTATCAGCCCTTTTTGACATTTGTTCACACATGTTCCCTTCTCTGTCTTACCTAACCTCTGACTCCCACACGTTTGTGGTAATTTCCACTTTTGTAAGATAACCTGATATATTTATGTCATGCAAATAAATGCAGTCATTCCATGTCTCTCTCTTTCCTTCTGACTAATTTCACTCATCATGATCCTTTCCATGTCCATTAAAAAAAATCCTTATCCCCCCTTGAATTCAGTGTCAATTAATGTGAAGGAAGATGAAATAATAATAATAATAATATTAGTATAAGAAATTATATGTGAAGTAAATGTGTTAGTTGAATCATTGAGTAATGAAAGTACAATTGAAATAGTTTTCTTTTACAAACCATGTAAATATAAAAGTTACCATGGAATAGTCAAAACTACATTGTTTCCAATGTTATTTAGTAAGTTAGAAAATATGATTAAGAAGTTAGTATGTTAGAAAATTGAAGCTTAGTAAGTTAGAAAATATGATTTAGTAAGTTAGAAGATACTACTAGAGAAATCTGCAGTAAGGCACTTCCTTTGTATGAGACTGAACTCAGTTTGATCCCTTAGACACATCATCTCTTGAGCACAGAGCCAGGAATAGCCTCTGGCTACTTTGTGGTGTGACCCAGGTCTACCACATAACCAAAGAAAAGAAAAGAAAATATTATTAGGATGAATATTTTCTTCTCTTCTGGAAGATATTCAGTATGGTGAAGTATGAAATTATGTTTATGTATAGACTGGACTTCGTCAGCTTCAGAAACACTCTAAACTGTTCTTCACAGCCCAGCCTAGTAGTGGTTTGAATGGTGCTGAGTAACTTTTGAACGTTTTAGGTGGAAGCCCAGAATAATTATATTTCATCTCACTATTTCCTTCCTCTCCAATCCCACACCTTTTCATCATGCCAGCCACACAGCTTCGTTAATGGACTATAAATGGGGGAGTGTCTTTCTATCCACTTTACCAAAGATACTATGAAAGATATTAGACCAAATTTTTTATCCTTCATTCAGGAATGTCAACTAATTCTACTCTCTTTCCCAAAAGGCAGAAAAATTTTATTCCTCCTTAATACTAAGATCTCACAAAAGTGAATCTTTGTTTAGAAAATACTTTTATCATTATGTTTGTCCTCTCCATATATCTTTTAGCATACTTGCTGTTATGGAAACAGAGGTTCCTTTCTTTTGTTTATTTTGGGTCACACCTGGAGATGCTCAGGGGTTACATCTGGTTCTGCACTCAGAAATTATTCCTGGTAGTGCTTGGGGACCTTATGGGATGTCGGGAATTGAACCCTGGTAGGCTGAATTGTCTTTTAAAAACCATGTAAATATAAAAGTTACCGTGGAGCAGTCAAAATACATTGTTTCCAATGTTATTTATTAAATTAAAAATATGATTAGGAAGTTGGTAAGTTAGAAAGGCAAACACCCTACCTGCTGTACCATTGCTCCAGCTCCAGATACAGACTTTTATAAAAGACTCTTGAAAGGTTTTTAATTGCTCTCACAGTAATAGTTATTCCATAATATAAAAATAGGCATCAGGTTAACCTTTATTAATTCTGTTTTGTCCACCTGAGGCAATCCAAGTTTTGAACATTGTTCTATAGCCCAGTCAAGTATAATTAAGAGTCATTGCAAACATTATCATCTTCTTAGTCATTATTCTCATCTTTATCAGCTTTATTTCCCCATTTTTTTTCCTCTCTCTTTCTCATCAGCATTTCCAAGGGAAAAACAAGAGGTAGAATATTTTTATTTCTCTAATATTTCATAAACAAATTTTTGACACATTATCACTATTTAGCTCATAGAATTTTTTGATTTTTTGATTATTACCCTGGGATATATGTAGGGCACACTCACGGCCTTCATGTATTTGTTATTGTAATAGTTCAACTAATCAAAACATCTAGTCCCTTGTTCACATATTTTTAATATACTGTTGAGGTTTTCACATAAAATATTTCTGAAAATGCTTTAGAGTCCCAAACTTTCCCCCCAGTAATTGCTATACTTTTTACAATTGAAGAAACATGAAAAGAGAAGAGAGAATTGAAAGGGAGAAAATTTTTTAAAGATGTAATGAGTAGGAGAACATAATCCAACTTGATTAAGTGTTTTCAGTTTTCCTGATCCTGGTCCCTGTCAGCACCTCATTGTGGACAGTTCCCTGGAAACTTCTGGATTTTTCTGTTTTCACAACTCTTTTTGTCTGTCTAGAAAGTACCAGAGAAATGTTTATAAGTTTTAATAAACAATGTTTATTTTTTTCTCAGACAGGAAATTTGTTATGAGAAAGGTGATCCCAGATTATTTACTTATTAATACTCACTCTGTGTAATGTTGCTGATCAGATAGTTATTTTCTATATTGATGTTTTTAACATTGTCAGAGTCTGATTTTGGTATCCTTTTTGTTTTTATTTTAAATAATTGTTTATTGAAAAAATTATAATAACATGAAGTTAATAAAAATTAAAATATATAATTATCCCAGAGAAATGGAGATATTTGAATACATATTTTCTTCTTTTCCTATATATTTTACTGGTGGTGGTCTAGATATACACCCTTTAAAAAATATAGTTGTAGTCATATATAGTTTACTTTTTAACTATCTTTTCATATTTATAATTGCTTGCTTTGTAAGTCTACAATAGTAGATTAATAAGATAGTCTAAAATATTTTAAGACTCAATAATGTGCATTTGTATACTTATTTTAGAGATGATGTATAAATTTTCTCTGCTATAATACTTTATACATTATCACTATCACACTATCACTATCTTCCGTTCATCATCTATTTGCTAGAGCGGGCACCAGTAATATCTCCATATGTCCTGTCTCATGCTAGTAGAGCCCAAAGGCATCCGGCTTGCACCAGGAACATAAAGAGCCTAAAAACCATTATATTAGGTCATTGAAATGACCTAATATAAATGTTACTGGTATTTGGCATATCAAATATGACACGAGCAGCTTGCCAGGCTTGCCGTGCTGGTGGCTTACTCTTGTAATCACCTCTGAATAAAGCATTTATTGATGAACCGAGTGGCCGCTAGTGGCCGCATGAGCTGTGCTGTGATAGTCTAGTCTGCTGGGTGGAGTTGTGATGAGCGGGAAGTCCGGATGTGGAAGATGGA